>JABUQX010036473.1:0-10000 GCA_015478945.1 Trachelipus rathkii | reverse complement strand
TCACGGGCATAGCCCTATTCAAGGAGGGGAACTTCTCTAGGTAATTCACACCTCACGGGCATAGCCCTATTCAAGGAGGGGAACATCTCTCTAGTAATTCACACCTCACGGGCACAGCCCATTCAAGGAGGGGAACTTCTCTAGGTAATTCACACCTCACGGGCATAGCCCTATTCAAGGAGGGGAACTTCTCTAGGTAATTCACACCTCACGGGCATAGCCCTATTCAAGGAGGGGAACTTCTCTAGGTAATTCACAACCCTTCACGGCATAGCCCTATTTAAGGAGGAGAACTTCTCTAAGGTAATTCACACCGTCACGGCATAATAGCCCTATTCAAGGAGGGGCACTTTTCTAGGTAATTCACAACCTCACCGGGCATAGCCCTATTCAAGGAGGGGAACTTCTTCAAGGTAATTACACCTCACGGGCATAGCCCTATTCAAGGAAGGGAACTTCTCTAGGTAATTCACTCCTCACAGGCATAGCCCTATTCAAGGAGGGGAACTTCTCTAGGTAATTTACACCTCACGGGCATAGCCCTATTCAAGGAGGGAACTTCTCTAGGTAATTCACACCTCACGGGCATAGCCCTATTCAAGGAGGGGAACTTCTTAGTAATGCACACCTCACGGGCATAGCCCTATTCAAGGAGGGGAACTTCTCTAGGTAATTCACACCTCACGGGCAAAGCCCTATTCAAGGAGGGGAACTTCTTTAGGTAATTCACACCTCAAGGGCATAGCCCTATTCAAGGAGGGGAACTTCTCTAGGTAATTCACACCTCACGGTCATAGCCCTATTCAAGGATTGGAACTTCTCTAGGTAATTCACACTTCACGGGCATAGCCCTATTCAAGGAGGGGAACTTATCTAGGTAATTCACACCCCAACGGCATTGGCCCTATTCAAGGAGGGGAACTTCTCTAGGTAATTCACACCTCACGGGCATAGCCCTATTCAAGGAGGAGAACTTCTCTAGGTAATTCACACCTCACGGGCATAGCCCTATTCAAGGAGGGGAACTTCTCTAGGTAATTTACACCTCACGGGCATAGCCCTATTCAAGGAGGGGAACTTCTCTAGGTAATTCACACCTCACGGGCATAGCCCTATTCAAGGAAGGGAACTTCTCTATGTAATTCACTCCTCACGGGCATAGCCCTATTCAAGGAGGGGAACTTCTCTAGGTAATATACACCTCACGGGCATAGCCCTATTCAAAGAGGGGAACCTGTCTAGAATTCACTCCTCACGCATAGCCCTATTCAGGAGGGGAACTTCTCTAGGTAATTCACACTCACGGGCATAGCCCTATTCATGGAGGGGAACTTCTTCTAAGGAAATTCACACTCACGGATAGCCCTATTCAGGAGGGAAACTTTCTCATAAGTAATTCCAGACCCCACGGGCATAGCTATATTCAAGGGGGGGGAGTACTTGTCGTAGATAATTCCCCCCCAACCGGGCAATAGCCCTATTCAAGGAGGGAAAACTTCTCTAGGTAATTCACACCTCACAGGCATAGCCCTATTCAAGGAGGGGAACTTCTCTAGGTAATCCACACCTCACGGGCATAGCCTATTCAAGGAGGGGACTTCTCTAAGGTAATTCACACCTCAACTGCACTAAGCCCTATTCAAGGAGGGGAACTTCTCTAGGTAATTCACTACTCACGGGCATAGCCCTAATTCAACACGAGGGGAACTTCCCTAGGTAATTTCACACCCACGGGCATAGCCCTATTCAAGGAGGGGAATTTTCTAGGTATTCACACCTCAACGGCATAGCCCTATTCAAGGAGGAACTTCTCCAGGTAATTCACACCTCAACGGCATAGCCCTATTCAAAGGAGGGGGATTCTCTCTAGGTAATTCACACCTCACGGGCATAGCCTATTCAAGGAGGGGACTTTTCTCAAGGTAATTCACACCTCAAGGCATAGCCCTATTTCAAGTAAGGAACTTCTCTATTAATTAACTCTCACGTGCATGGCCCAATTTAAGGAGAGGGAACTTCTCTAGGTAATTTACATCTCACGGGCATAGCCCTTTCAAAAGGGGAACTTCTCTAGGTAATTCACACTCACGGGCATAGCCCTATTCAAGAGGGAAACTTCTCTTTTTTAATTCAACACCTCACGGGCATAGCCTATTCAAGGGGAACTTCTCTAGGTAATTCACACTCACGGGCAATGAGCCCTATTCAGGAGGGAACTTCTCTAGGTAATTACACCTCACGGGCATAGCCTATTCAAGGAGGGGAACTTTCTTCTAAGTAAATTCACACCGGGCATAGCCCTATTCAAGAAGGGAACTTCTCTAGGTAATTCATACCTACGGGCATAGCCTATTCAAGGAGGGGAACTTCTCTAGGTAATTACACCTCACGGGCAGCCCTATTCAAAGAGGAGAACTTCTCTAGGTAATTACAACTCACGGGCATAGCCCTATCAAGGAGGGAACTTCTCTAGGTAATTCACACCTCATAGGGGCGTTCATGCCCTAATTCGAGGGGGGAACTTCTCTAGGTAATTCACACCTCACGGGCATAGCCCTATTCAAGGAGGTTAACTTCTCTGGGTAATTCACACCTTACGTGCATAGCCCTATTCGAGGAGGGGAGCTTCTCTAGGTAATTCACACCTCACGGGCATAGCCCTATTCGAGGAAGGGAACTTCTCTAGGTAATTCACACCTCATGGGCATAGCCCTATTCGAGGAGGGGAGCTTCTCTAGGTAATTCACAACACCTCACGGGCATAGCCTATTCGAGGAGGTTAACTTCTCGGTAATTCACACTCACGGGCATAGCTATTCAAGGAGGGAGACCACTTCTCTAGGTAATTCACACCTCATGGGCATAGCCCTATTCAAAGAGGGGAACTTCTCTAGGTAATTCTAACCTCAGGGGCATAGCCCTATTCAAGGAGGGGAACTTCTCTAGGTAATTCACACCTCACGGGCATGGCCCTATTCAAAGAGGGGAACTTCTCTAGGTAATTCTAACTCGGGCATAGCCCTCTCAAGAAGGGTACTTCTCTAGTAATTCAACACCTCACGGGCATAGCCCTATTCAAGGAGGGGAACTTCTCAAGTTAATTCACACCTCACGGGCAGAGCCCTATTCAAGGAGGGGAACTTCTCTAGGTAATTCACACCTCAAGGGCTGAGCCCTATTCAAGGAGGGAAACTTCTCTAGGTAATTCACACCTCACGGGCATAGCCCTATTCAAGGAGGGGAACTTCTCTAGGTAATTCACACCTCACGGGCATAGCCCTATTCAAGAGGGGAACTTCTCTAGGTAATTCACACCTCACGGGCATAGCCCTATTCAAGGAGGGGAACTTCTCTAGGTAATTCAAGGAGGGGAACTTCTTTAGGTAATTCACACTTCACGGGCATAGCCCTATTCAAGGAGGGGAACTTCTCTATGTAATTCACACCTCACGGGCATAGCCCTATTCAAGGAGGGGAACTTCTCTAGGTAATTCACACCTCACGCCTCACGGGCATAGCCTATTCAAGGAGGGGAACTTCTCTAGTAATTCACACCTCACGGGCATAGCCCTATTCAAGGAGGGGAACTTCTCTAGGTAATTCACACCTCACGGGCATAGCCCTCTTCAAGGAGGGGAACTTCTCTAGGTAATTCACACCTCACGGGCATAGCCCTATTCAAGGAGGGGAACTTCTCTAGGTAATTCACACCTCACGGGGTTAGCCCTATTCATTAGGGGAACTTCTCTAATTCACACCTCAGGGCATAGCCCTATTCAAGGAGGGAACTTCTCTAGGTAATTCAACCTCTGGCATAGCCCTATTCAAGGAGGGGAACTTCTCTAGGTAATTCACACCTCACGGGCATAGCCCTATTCAAGGAGGGGAACTTCTCTAGGTAATTCACACCACAACGCGATGGGCATAGCCTAAATTCAAAGGAGGAGAAATTCTTAGGTATTCACAACCTCACGGGCATAGCCTATTCAAGGAGGGGAACTTCTCTAGGTATTCACACCTCACGGGCATAGCCCTATTCAAGGAGGGGAACTTCTCTAGGTAATTCACACCTCACGGGCAAGAGCCCTATTCAAGGAGGGGAACTTTCTAGGTAATTACACCTCACGGCATAGCCCTATTCAAGGAGGGCAAAACTTCTCTAGGTATTCACACCTCACGGGCATAGCCTATTCAAGGAGGGGAAATTCTTTAAGGTAATTCAAACTTCACGGGCATAGCCCTATTCAAGGAGGGGGAACTTCTCTAAGGTAATTCAACACCTCACGGGCATAGCCCCTTTCCATGGAAGGGAACTTCTCTAGTAATTCACAACCTCACGGGCAATAGCCCTATTCAAAGGAGTTGAACTTCTCTAGTAATTCCACTTAACGGGCATAAGCCTATTCACGTGAGGGAATTCTCTAGGTAATTCACACAACCTCACGGCATAGCCCTATTCAAGAGGGGAATCTTCTGTAATTCCAAACTCACGGGCATATCCCTATTCCAGGAGGAGAACTTCTCTAGGTAATCACACCTCAGGGCATAGCCTATTCAAGGAGGGAACTTCTCTAGGTAATTCACACTCACGGGCATAGCCCTATTCAAGGATGGGGTGCTTTCTCTAGGTAATTCACACTCACGGGCATAGCCCCTATTCAAAGGAGGGGAACTTCCACGTAATCTTCATAACTGCATAAGCCTATTCAGGAGGGGGAATTTCTCTAGGTAATCACACCTCACGGGCATAGCCCTATTCAAGGAGGGGAACTTCTCTTTGGTAATTCAAACCTCACGGGCAATAGCCCTATTCAAGAGGAGAACTTCTCTAGGTAATTCACACCTCACGGGCATAGCCCTATTCAAGGAGGGGAACTTCTCTAGGTAATTCACTACTCACGGGCATAGCCCTATTCAAGGAGGGGAACTTCTCTAGGTAATTCACACCCACGTAGTGGATAGCCCTATTCAAAGGAGGGAACTTCTCTATGTAATTCACTCTCACGGGCAATAGCCCTATTCAAGGAGGGAATTCTCTAGGTAATTCACACCTCACGGTCATAGCCCTATTCATGGAGGGGAACTTCTCTAGGTAATTCACACCTCACGGGCATAGCCCTATTCAAGGAGGGAAACTTCTCTAGGTAATTCACACTCAAGGGCATAGCCTATTCAAGGGAGGGGAACTTCTCTAGTAATTCACACCTCACGGGCATAGCCTATTCAAGGAGGGGAACTTTCTAGGTAATTTACACCTAACTGGCATAGCCCTATTCAGGAGGGGAACTTCTCTAGGTAATTCACACCTCACGGCAATAAGCTATTCAAGGAGGGAGAACTTCTCTGGTATTCAAACTACGGGCATAGCCTATTCAAGGAGGAGAACTTCTTAGGTAATTCACCTCACGGGCATAGCCTATTCAAGGAGGGGAACTTCTCTAGGTAATTCACACTCACGGGCATAGCCCTACTTCAAACGGAGGGGAACTTTCTCTAGGTAATTCACACTCACGGGCATAGCCTATTTAAGGAGGGGACTTCTTTAGGTAATTCACACTTTACGGGCATAGCCTATTTCAGGAGGGGAACTTCTCTAGGTAATTAAACCTCACGGGCAATAGCCCTAATTCAGGAGGGAATTCTCTAGGTATTCACACTCACGGGGATAGCCCTTATTTCAAGGAGGGGACTTCTCTAGGTAATTCACACCTAACGGCATAGCCCTATTAGGAGGGGAACTTCTCTAGTAATTCACACCTCACGGGCATAGCCCCTATTCAATCAGGGGAACTTCTCTTGGTAATTCACACCTCACGGCATAGCCTTTCCAAGGAGGAGTAATTCTTCCAGGTAATTCACACCTACGGGCAAAGCCTATTAAAAGGAGGTCAACTTCTCTAGGTAATTCACACCTCACGGGCATAGCCCTATTCAAGGAGGGGAACTTCTCTAGGTAATTCACACCTCACGGGCATAGCCCTATTCAAGGAAGGGAACTCTCCAGTACTTTACTCCTCACGTGCATAGCCTATTCAAGGAGGGGAACTTCTCTAGGTAATTCACACCTCACGGGCATAGCCCTATTCAAGGAGGGGAACTTCTCTAGGTAATTCACACCTCACGGGCATAGCCCTATTCAAGGAGGGAACTTCTCTAGGTATTTCACACCTCACGGGCATAGCCCTATTCAAGGAGGGGAACTTCTCTAGGTATTCACAACTCACGGGCAATAGCCCTGATTCAGGAGGGGAAACTTTCTAGGTAATTCACCACTCACGGGCATAGCCCCTATTCAGAGAGGGGAACTTCTCTAGGTAATTCAGCAACTCACGGCATAGCCTATTCAGGAGGTTACTTCTCTGGGGTAATTCACCTACCTTACGTGCATAGCCTATTCGAGGAGGGGAGCTTTCTCTAGAAAATTCACACCTCAACGGCATAGCCCTATCAAGGAGGGGAACTTCTTAGGTAATTCACACCTCATGGCATAATAGCCCTATTCGAGGAGGGGAGCTTATCTAGGTAATTCACACTCACGGGCATAGCCCATTCGAGAGGTTAACTTCTCTAGTAATTTCACCCTCCACGGGCATAGCCCTTTCAAGAGGGAACTTCTCTAGGTAATTCCACCTCATGGGCATAGCCCTATTCAAAGAGGGAAACTTCTCTAGTAATTCTAACCTCACGGGCATAGCCCTCTTCAGGGAGGAACTTCTCTAGGTAATTAACACCTCACGGGCATAGCCATTCAAGGAGGGGAACTTCTCTATGTAATTCCCCCTACGGGCATAGCCCTATTCAAGGAAGGGAACTTCTCTAGGTAATTCAACACTCAGGGCATAGCCCTATTCAAGGGGGGAATTCTCTTGGTATTCACAACTCACGGGCAATAGCCTATTCAGGAGGAGAACTTCCTAGGTAATTCCACACTCAACGGGGCAATAGCCCTATTCAAGGGAGGTCAACTTCTCTAGGTATTTCCACGACCTCACGGGCATAAGCCCCTATTCGAGAGGGAGCTTCTTTAGGTATTCAACACCTCACGGGCATAGCCTATTTAAGGAGGGGGAACTTCTCCTGGTAATTCACACCTCACGGGCATAACCTTATTCAAGAGGGGAACTTCTCTAGTAATTCACACCTCACGGGAATAGCCATTCAAGGAGGGGAACTTCTCTAGGTAATCAACTCACGGGCAGAGCCTATTCAAGGAGGGACTTCTCTAGGTAATTCACACTACGGGCTAGCCCTATTCAAGGAGGGGAACTTCTCTAGGTAATTCACACCTCAGGGCATAGCTATTCAAGGAGGGAAACTTCTCTAGTAATTTCACACCTCCACGGGCATAGCCTATTGCAAGGAGTGGGGAACTCTACTTTAGGTAATTCACACTCACGGGCATAGCCCTATTCAAGAAGGGGAACTTCTCTAAGTTAATTCACACTCACGGGCATAGCCTTTTTCAAGGAGGGGAATTCTCTAGGTAATTCAAACTCACGGGCATAGCTATTCAAGGAGGGGAACTTCCTCTAGGTAATTCACACTCACGGGCATAGCTATTCAAGGAAGGGAACTTCTCTATGTAATTCACTCCTCAACGGGCATAGCCCTATTCAAGAGGGGAACTTCTCTATGTTATTCACCTCACGCATAGCCCTATTCAAAGAGGGGAATCCCTAGGTAATTCACACCTCACGGCATAGCCCTATTCAAGGGGGGAACTTCTCATGGTAATTCACACCTCACGGGCATAGTCCTATCTATTCATGGAGGGGACTTCTCTAGGTTTCACCCTCAGGGCATAGCCCATTCAAAGAGGGGAAATTCTTTGGTAATTAAAACCCCACGGCATAGCCCCATTCAAGGGAGGGGAATTTTTTTAGGTAATTCACACTTCAGGGCATAGCCCTATTCAAGGAGGGAACTTCTCTAGGTAATTCACACCTCACGGGCATAGCCCTATTCAAGGAGGGGAACTTCTCTAGGTAATTCACACCTCACGGGCATAGCCCTATTCAAGGAGGGGAACTTCTCTAGGTAATTCACACCTCACGGGCATAGCAATATTCAAGGAGGGGAACTTCTCTAGGTAATTCACACCTCACGGGCATAGCCTATTCAAGGAGGGGAATGGTCTTGGTAAAATTCACACCTCACGGCATAGCCCTATTCAAGGAGGAAGAACTTCTCTAGGTAATTCACACCTCACGGGCAAAGCCTATTACAGGAGGGGAACTTCTCTAGGTAATTCCACACCTCACGGGCATAGCCCCTATTCAAGGAAGGGGAATTCTCTAGGTAATTCACACTCACGGGCATACCCTATTAAGGAGGGGAACTTCTCTAGGTAATTCATACCTTAGGGCATAGCCCTATTCAAGGAGGGGAACTTCTCTAGGTAATTCACACCTCACGGGCATAGCCCTATTCAAGGAGGGGAACTTCTCTAGGTAACTCACACCTCACGGGCATAGCCCTATTCAAGGAGGGGAACTTCTCTAGGTATTCACACCACGTTCATAAGCCCCTATTCGAGGAGGGGGAATTCTCTAGTAATTCACCTCAACGGGCATAGCCCCTATTCAAGGAGGTTAACTTCTCTGGGCTAATTCCACACCTTACGTGCAATAGCCCTATTCGAACCGGAGGGGAGCTTCTCTAGTAATACACCTACGGGCACTAAGCCCTATTTCGAGGAAGGGAACTTCTCTAGGTAATTCAAACTCACGCATAGCCCTATTCGAGGAGGGGAGCTTCTCTAGGTAATTCCACATTACGGGCATAGCCCTATTCGAGGGGGGGAACTTCTCTAGGTAATTCAACCTCACGGGCATAGCCTATTCAAGGAGGGGAACTCTCTAGGTAATTCACCTCACGGGCATAGGCCTATTCAAAGAGGGGAACTTCTCTAGGTAATTCTAACCTCAGGCATAGCCCTTTTTAAGGAGGGGAACTTCTCTAGGTAAATTCTACCACCTCACGGGCATGGCCCTATTCAAAGAGGGGAAACTTCTCTAGGTAAATTCTACCTCACGGGCATAGCCCTCTTCAAGAAGGGTAACTTCTCTAGGTAATTTCCACTCACGGGCTAGCCATATTCAAGGAGGGGAACTTCTCAAGGTAATTCACACCTCACGGGCGTAGCCTATTCAGGAGGGGAACTTCTCTAGGTAATTCACACTCACGGGCTGAGCCTATTCAAGGAGGGAAACTTCTCTAGTAATTCACACTCACGGGCATAGCCCTATTCAAGGAGGGGAATTTCTAGTAATTCACACTCACGGGCATAGCCTATTCAAGGAGGGAACTTCCCTAGGTAATTCACACCTCAACGGTCATGCCCTATTCCAAGGAGGGGAACTTCTAGGTAATTCACACCTCACGAAGGCATAGCCCTATTCAAGGAGGGGAAGCTTCTTTAGGTAATTCACACTTCACGGGCTAGCCCTTTTCAAGGAGGGAACTTCTCTATGTAATCACACCTCACGTGCATAGCCCTATTCAAGGAGGGGAACTTCTCTAGGTAATTCACACCTCACGGGCATAGCCCTATTCAAGGAGGGGAACTTCTCTAGGTAATTCACACCTCACGGGCATAGCCCTATTCAAGAATGGGAACTTCTCTAGGTAATTCACACCTCACGGGCATAGCCCTACTCAAGGAGGGGAACTTCTCTAGGTAATTCACACCTCACGGGCATAGAACTATTCAAGGAAGGGAAACTTCTCTAGGTAAATTCACACCTCACGGCAATAGCCCTATTCAAAGGAGGGGAACTCTCTAGGTAATTCACACATCACGGGCATAAGCCTAATTCAAGGAGGGGAACTTCTCTAAGTAATTCCCACCTCACGGCATAGCCCTATTCAGGAGGGGAACTTCTCTAGGTTTTTCACACCTCAGGGCATAGCCTAATTCAAGGAGGGGAACTTTCTAGGTAATTCACAACACCTCACGGGCATAAGCCCTATTCAAGGAGAGAACTTCTCTAGGTAATTT
>JABUQX010036472.1:45000-52500 GCA_015478945.1 Trachelipus rathkii | reverse complement strand
AAAAAGAAGAAGAAATGCATGGAATGCAGAACAGAGGAAGAAGAAGAAGAAGAAAGGAAGAACGAGGAAAGGAGGAAGGAAGAAGATGAATGAATAAGGAGGAGTAGGAGAAGGATTCAGAGTCAGTACCGGCACCGGTGCTGGAGCTGCTGCGGTGCCGAGTTATTAAATATTTGTGTAATGATACAATATTGGTGTCTTTATATATGTTATTGGATCTGTAGATTTCGAAAATAATGGTTTCAGAACCATCTGGAAAAAAAAGAAAAAAATAAATAATAAAATTTCTTATTCTTTTTATGTTTATAACGTAAAAATTCACGTTTTTACATACCCTAAATCACTAAATCAGTAAATCAAACCACCATCCACCCCCTATTCTGCCGTCCTTCTGTCCGTCCTTGATTTATTGATCTATTGATTCAAGTCACATTTCGAGTAGTATTTTGGATAAACATAACATAAAATCAAGTTCTTTATACAAAGATCAAACAATATATGCTGACGTAACAAAGTTTTCACATTAATAAAGCTTACTTAGCATCATCTGACCTAAGAAAATAATGTACAACGACAAACTTAACTCAGCTTAAACAGGAATAAACGGTCAACATTAACAAAGTTTCACACCTAACAACAGTAAAGTAACTTACATAGCAACCAAAAACGTAACTTATTCACACTTGGTCAAGCATATCTCTAACATAACAATGTTAATTTACACTAACATGGTAATATTTAACTAAAATTTACTATAACCTTGTGTAATTATCATATAGACCGGCGAAAGTATGCTAACGTAACAAAGTTTTCCTATTAATAGAGCTAACATGATGTAACATGAACTAAGAATATAATATACAACGACAAACCTGACACATCTTAGGCAAGAATAAACTGTTAACATTAACCAAGATCCACACTTACCACCAGTAAAGTAACTAACAAGACTCACAAAAACATATTCCATCATCTTACTTAGCAACCATATCTCAACATGACAATGTTAATTTACATTAACATAGTATCATATTTAACAAAAAAAATTAGCATAACCTAACCTAACCAGCATAATACCTAATGGTAAAGACAAACAAAGTAAGTTTACTCTCTGTAAAGCTAAAATATGAGCATAACGTACTTAACACACAACAACCAGACTAATAAACAACAGCCATCATCATCAATGTAGTCAATAAAGCGAACATAGGAGGGAAGTAAAAACAAGTTTTCATTTTATAACAAAGTTTCATTGAAAAGAGTGTTATATAAAGACATAAAAAACATATAAATAAACATAAAAGATATAAGTTATATTTTAAATAATATTAATTTCATCTTGATCACGCGAACCATTTGGGATCAAGTTGGTAAAGCCCTATTATATCTCTCTAAAGATTCAAACATCCTTTGAAAGGATGTAAGTATAAAAGCCTTCAGCAACACTAAACATTTTTCGGTATATTTTTGTTCAGCATCACTCATTCTCTCATACAAGAGAGAAGTAAACTTATCCAAGCTGATAGTTAATAATGCACTCCTGTATACTGTATTATACGGGAAACCATATGTTTCGGTGTAAATGTCATAGATTACACCATGTGCTATATGTATTAAGTCCTCAAGTATGTATCAACATCGTGAGATGTTGATGTTAATTCGTTTTTTATTTTAAACAATGCTGTAATATTTTCAGATGTTCGAACTGTGAAACCTATACACGTACGCATGAAGGTCACACAATCGATGGGTTTCCAATAGTTGCGAACATCAAGGGTTTTAATACCGTCACATGATGAGAACGCAGCATCTATTCTATTATGACCTCTCTCACACTTTCACCTCTGATAGATATTTCACTTGATGGCGATCCATCAGATGATCCCTTTTATCCTCTAGCCATGCGCAGCCGATGTCGATAATCTTGATGAATCCTTCAGCACAAAAACGAATAAGGGTCTATTATTTGACCCTTTGGTAGGAATACAAGCATGTATCGGTATCCATCCGGTGACATTAAATTATAAATGACAACATTGCCTGGAATAACGCAAGCTCCTTGTTGAAGATATCAACAACAGGTGTAGAGATGTGGGGAGATGACATCGTACCAGTACAGCGAAAAAAAATGTCCTACTGAAGGAAATCGTATTCGTAAACAACCCTTTATAGGTAATGAGATTCTTTCTTCAACCAATCAGAAGAAAGTAAAACAAGAATACAATGCACGAACGAACCATATCAGTTCAAAAGGGTATATATTCTCGTTAGACAACAACAACAACAACAACAACAACAACAACAACAACAACAACAACAACAACAACAACAACAATAACATAGTACAAAAATAAGTTCTTTATATACCAACCAACGAATATATGCTAACGTAACATTGTTTTCACATTTAATAAAGCTAACATAGGCATTACCAGAACTAAGAATATAAGGCGCAATGACAAAACCTAACACACCTTACGATTAGAATAAACAACTAAAACATTAACAAAGTTCCTACTTATCAGCAGTAAAAGTACCTAGCACAGCTTACAAAACGTAAACCTATTCACACTTTTTTTTCAAGCATATCTCTAACATATCAATGTTAATTTTACATTAACAGCTGATTTACGTAGCATTTAGACTAGCATTTCGGATAAACATAGCACAAAGTGAGTTCTTTATATACTAACCCTCGAATATATGCTAACATAACAAGGTTTTCATATTAATAAAGCTAACATAGCATCATATGAACTAAGAAAATAATGTACAACGACAAACTAACACAACTTAAGCATGAATAAAGGGTTAACATTAACAAAGTTCCACACTTAACACCTGTAAAGTAACTAACATTGCATACAAAACGTAACCTATTCATACTTTTTCCAAGCATACCTCTAACATATTAACGTTAATTTTACATTGACGCAATAATATTTAACAAGGATTTATCATAATCTTGTCCAATTATCATACAGACCAACGAAAAACTGTAAACATTACAAAGTTTTATCCAAACATAACACAAAAATAAGTTCTTTATATACTAACCATTGAATATATGCTGACGTAACAACGTTTTTTACATTAATAAAGCTAACATAACATAACCTGAGCTAAGAATATAATGTACAACGACAAACCTAACACACCATACGTACGAATAAACCACTAACATTAACAAACTTCCGCGCTTAACAACAGTAAAGTACCTAGCACTTCGTACAAAACGTCACCTATTCACACTTTTTCAAGCATATCTCTAACATTTCAATGTTAATTTTACATTAATATCGTAATATTTGGGCCTCAGCCCGAAGGGCTGAGGCCTTACCCCTCCTTCGGAGGGGTAACGCCCGCTTATACCCCTTCGGGGTGATCCCCCTCGCAGGATTCACACCCTTTCATGGGTCGCATCCCCCCTGGGTTTTCTCTCGGAAGGTAATGTGTTGCTTTAGATACTCGTGGTTAATGAAAACTGTTTATTCGTAAGTTAGGTACGTTATGTTAAATATTACTATGACAATGTGGAAATAACACTGATTTGTTAGAGAAATGATGAGTTTTTGTAAGATATTACTGTGTTAACTGACGATGATGTGTTAGAAACGTGAGCCTAGGTTAAGTTTTTGTTGAGTAATGTTAGGTTTGCCCCTAGAATTTTGCTAATGTCTACGTTTATTCATAGGTCAAATGATGTTATACTCGAAGCGAGGACACTTTGATTGAAAGGTAGTTCAATTCATTAGTTCCAAGATGGTGGTATCTTGATAGACTGGTCACTTTTGTTAAGGGTTTTTGTTAGATTAATATGGCTTTTACCTGTGTGCTGATCATGAACGAAAAGTGGGGAACATATCGAGTATTGTATGAACTGTTAGCTACTTCCTTTGAAAAGTAGGGAATTTTCAGGATCTTAGCTGATTATTCATAACGCCTCCTTCTCGGCCTTTCTACCTTTCCCTCTCCCTCCCGCCTCCGCCCTCTTTTTTTTTTTTTTTTTTTTTTAGTATTTCTTTTCTTCCCATCCCTCTTTCTTTAGTCTAGCCGGGCCCCCTCCTCCTACTTTCTCTCCTCTAGTCCTTGCCTTGGCGTTTTCGCTCTAGGTATGTTAGGTCTGCATCTGTACATTATATTCCTAGTTCTGGTTATGATATGTTAGCCTTATTGCTGCTAAAACTTTGTTTGTTAAGCATATATTCGTAGGTTAGTATATAAAGAACTTATTTTTAATGTTATGGTTTATCCAAAATGATACTCCAAATTATGACTTGAATCTATTAGCTCAAAGATCACAGCCTGGCGGGTATGGGTAGGGGCCTTGCGAGATGGGTAGGTTTGATTACTGATTTACTGATTACAGCTTTTAGGGTATGTAAAAAATTTACGCTTTACTGGTGATATTTTATTCAAAGAACTTTTTTTATGTTATGTCAGGATAAAATGTTGTTATTTTTTGTTATTTTGCGTTAAACTTTGTTTATGTTTGGCAATTATTCGTTGGGGATTATCATATTTAGACGAGGTTATGATTAATTTTTTGTTAAATATTTACGAAGTTTGATGTTAAAACATTGTTACGTTGAATTATATTCTTTGTCAGTATGATGATTAGACAGGTTTATGTTAAACTTTGTTAAATATTACGATATTAATGTAAAATTAACATTGAAATGTTAGAGATATGCTTGGAAAAAAGTGTGAATAGGTGACGTTTTGTACGAAGTGTTAGGTACTTTTACTGTTTGTTTAAGCGCGGAAGTTTTGTTAATGTTAGCTGGTTTATTCGTAACAGTATGCGTGTGTTAGGTTTGCGTCTACATTATATTTCTTAGCTCAGGTTATTTATGTTAGCTTTATTAATGTAAAAAAACGTTGTTACGTCAGCATATAATCGATGGTTAGTATATAAAGACTATTTTTTATGTTGGATAAAACCTTGTTATGATTACAGTTTTTTCTTGGTCTGATATGATAATTGGACAAGATTAGATAAACCCTTGTTAAATATTACTATGTCAATGTAAAAATTAACGTTAATATGTTAGAGGTATGCTTGGAAAAAAGTATGAATAGGTACGTTTTGTGCGCAATGTTTGGTTACCTTACAGGTGTTAAGTGTGCCGAATCTTTGTTAATTTAACCCCTTTATTCATGCTTAAGTGTGTGTTAGTTTGTCGTTGAACATTTATGTTCCTTAGTTCATATTGATGATTATGTTAGCTTTATATATGAAAACCTTGTGATGTTCTAGCATATATTCGAGTGGTTAGTATTATTAAAGAACTCACTTTGCTTGCTATGTTTATTTCGAAATGCTAGTCTAAATGATACGTAAATCAGCTGTTAATGTAAAATTAACATTGATAGTTAGAGATATGCTTGGAAAAGAGTGAATAGGTTACGTTTTGTATGCTTTGCTAGGTACTTACTGTTGTTAAGTATGGAAACTTTGTTAATGTTAGTTGTTTATTCTATCGTAAGGTGGTAGGTTTGTCATGCGCCTATATTCTTAGTTTCTGGTAATTGCTATGTTACTTTATTAATGTGAAAACAATGTTACGTTAGCATATATTCGTTGGTTGGTATATAAAGAACTTATTTTTGTACTATGTTATTGTTGTTGTTGTTGTTGTTGTTGTTGTTGTTGTTGTCCGATAGATGGCGTTGTGTCTAACGGAGAATATATACCCTTTTGAAACTGATATGGTTCGTTCGTTCGTACGTCCATATTCTTGTTTACTTTCTTCTGATTGGTTGAAAGAAAGAATCTCATTACCTATAAGGGGTGTTTACGCATACGATTTCCTTCAGTAGGACATTTTTTCGCTGTACTGTTACGATGTCATCTCCCCACATCTCTACACCTGTTGTTGATATCTTCACAAGGAGCTTCGTTATTCCCAGCAATGTGTCATTTATATTTAATCGTCAACCGGATGGATACCGATACATTGCTTGTATTCCTACCGAAGGGTTCAAAATAATAGACCTTTATTCGTTTGTGCTGAGGGGTATTCATCAAGATTATCGACATCGCTGCTGCATGGCTAGAGGATAAGGGTATGTTATCCAATGGTTCGACGAGTAGTGAAATATCTATCAGAGGTGACAGTGTGAGAGGTCATAATAGAATAGACGCTGCGTTCTCATCATGTGACGGTATTAAAACCCTTGATGTTCGCAACTATTGGAAACCCATCGATTGTTTGACCTTCATGCGTACGTGTATAGGTTCACAGTTCGAACATCTGAAAATATTACGGCTTGTTTAAAATAAAAAAACGAAATTAACATCCACATCTTAAACGGATGTTGACATTACTTGGAGGACTTAATACATTATAAGCACCATGGTGTAATCTATGACATTAACCGAAACATTATGGTTTCCCGTATATACAGATACAGGAGTGCGTTAATAACTATCAGTTTGGAAAAGTTTACTTCTCTCTTGTATGAGAGAATGAGTTGCTGGACTGAATCAAAATATACGAAAAATGGTTTAGTGTTGCTGAAAGCATTTATACTTACATCCTTTCAAAGATGTTGAATCCTTAGAGAGATATATTAGGGCTTACCCAACTTGAATCCTATGTTCGCTGATAGATGGTTTAATATATTTAAAATAAACTTATATTTTTATGTATTTATATGTTTTTATGTATTTATATAACGCTCTTTTCAATGAAAATTATATGTTATAAAAATGAAAACTTGTTTTACTTCCCTCTATGTTCGATTTATTGACTACATTGATGATGATGATGGCTGTTTATTCGTCTGGTTGTTGTGTGTTAAGTACGTTATGCCCATAGTTTAGCTTTACAGAGAGTAAAACTTTACTTTGTTTGTCTTTACCCATTAGGTATTATGCTGGTTAGGTAAGGATATGCTAAATTTTTTTGTTAAATAATACTATGTTAATGTAAAATTAACATTGTCATGTTGAAGATATGGGTGCTAAAGTATGAATGGAATATGTTTTTGTGAGTCTTGTTAGTTACTTTACTGGTGTTAAGTGTGGATCTTTGTTAATGTTGACCGTTTATTCCTGCTTAAGATGTGTCAGGTTTTGTCGTTGTATATTATATTCTTAGTTCATGTTACATCATGTTAGCCCTCTATTAATAGGGAAAACTTTGTTACGTTAGCTACTTTTCGCCAGTCTATTTATGATAATTACACAAGGTTATAGTAAATTTTAGTTAAATATTTACATGTTAATTTAAAATTAACATTGTTATGTTAGAGATATTGCTGACCAAGTGTTGAATAATTAAAAAATGTTACGTTTTGGTTTGCTATGTTAAGTTACTTTACTGTTGTTAGTGTTGAACCTTTGTAAAATGTTGACGTTTATTCTTGTTTAAGCTGAGTTAAGTTGTCGTTGCTACATTATTTTCTTAGTTCAGATGATGCTAAGTAAGCTTTATTAATGTTTGAAAACTTTGTTACGTCAGCATTATATTGTTTGATCTTTGTATAAGAACT
>JABUQX010036472.1:37500-40000 GCA_015478945.1 Trachelipus rathkii | reverse complement strand
TAAAGATTTTTGTTATTCAAAGAGTGAGGTTCTCGGACTCGAAGAATCAGTTTCTCCTGGAACTTCTGTAACTGCGATAGCAGCTGAAAAATCTCAAGTAGACGGTGATGTTTTCCTTCACAAGCGTCTATAAGTCAGGCGCAATCAAGGAATACAGAAAGGATTGTTCATCTCAACGACATTGGCAATTTCATAGGTACGGTTTTTAGCAATAAGGAAAAAATGGAAATATTAAAATATCTCTGGAAACCAGATTCAAAATATATATTTCCTGCTCAGGAAGGCAAAGATCGGGAAAGATATTTTCAAAGAAAGTGGCTTGATGATATTAAGTGGTTAGCTTACTCTGATAAAAACGTTGGGGTTTATTGCTCAAATTGTGCATTGCTTTTGGAAGCAAAAGAAGAAGGTAAAGGAAAACCCAGAAATTGCGTGTTTTTGTCTCCAGACCGTATTCAAATTTAAAGAAAGCCATTGAATATTTCAAAAATACACGAGGCAACTAAATATCACAAAGAATCGGTAGAAAAGAGATTTGGTGTAGAAAAGCAGGTTCAAGGAAAAATCGAGGGCATCGACAAACAGATTGACAGTCAGAAGAAAAGGAAGGCCGAAGACAGTAGAAAGCGGCTAATTTCAATTGTTGAAACAGTTCGATTCTGTGGTAAGCAGAATATATCGTTACGCGGACATCATAACTCAGGTCGAATCGAGCTCTCTTGGCCTGTGGGAAACGATTTAAATTTTCGGAGTCTTTTAAAATATCATTCTAATGCTGGAGACCATGTTTTTCAGAACATTTAAAAACTAGTGCTAGAAATGCCACGTATACCAGTTCCATAGTCCAAAATGCTCTAATTTTGCGCATCTCATTCAACGTAAAATTGTGCAAAACATAAATAAAAGTAATTTTTTTTATTGGCTTAGCCGATGAGACGACCGATGTGTTCCAGAAGGAACAATTTTCGTTGTGTGTGCGTTACGTTGATATTGATTCTCTTGCCGTCAAAGATTTTTTGTGTTTCGTCTCAGTAAATTATTTGACGGGAATAAGTCTTGCAAAATTAATAGGGGAGGATCCAATATTTGGCTCGTGCTACGCCCAATTTTCACCCCCCTTAAAAATGAACATAAAATTCGGAATTATCGGTTGATTTTGACCCAATAAACACCAAACTGTAGCTTTTTTTTTTTGGCCATCAAAAACGTTGTTTTCCGGTGTTTTTCTGTGTCTGTAGTCATTCTTTCAAAATTTAAAATTTTTCAAAACCCATGTTTTTGACATTCTTCGTATCAACTTCCAGAATTTTCTCCGAAATGACTTCAAACTTGAAATATGCATAGATGGGTTCATTACCTACAATAGTCACATTTGCTTTTTTCGATTTTTTGAGGTTTGTGCTCAGCGTTGTTCAATTTCCAAACCTACTTTTTTTTGGATTTTGAAATGAAATATTGCGATAATTTTTTTCCTGTTTAGGCGAATTGGATGACATTTTCAGGGCATATGTAGTCGAGAGAGAGGTATATTTTGTACTTAGATAATTTCTTTGTATATGCATTAGTTTTGGATTTGTACTTGGAACAAATTTTCAAAAAAAAAATTTTGAGAAATTTTTAAAAAAATTTCTTTTGAGTATACCGAAAAAAAATTAAATAAGTAAAAAAGGTGTATCTCGCCCGACTATACAAGCCCTGAAAATTTGATGTTGATCAAATAAGTGGAAAAAAATATCTCAATATTTCACTTTTTCAAAAATTTAATCGTTAAAAAAAGTGAAATATTGATATATTTTTTTTCTACTTATCCGATCAACATCAAATTTTCAGGGCTTGTATAATTGGGCGAGATACACCTTTTTTACTTAGATAATATTTTTGCATACTCAAAAGAAAATATTTAAAAAATTTCCCAAATTTTGAAAATTTGTTCCAATAATAAATCCAAAACTAATGCATATACAAAGACATTATCTAAGTAAAAAATATGCCTCTCCCCTGACTACATATGCCCTGAAAATTTCATCAACATCGGCTAAACAGGAAAAAAAATTATCGCACTTTTTCATTTCAAAATCCAAAAAAGTGGGTTTGGAAATTGGACAACGCTGAGCACAAAACTCAAAAAATCGAAAAAAGCAAATGTGACTATTGTAGGTAATGAACCCATCTATGCATATTTCAAGTTTTAAGTCATTTCGGACAAAATTCTGGAAGTTGATACGAAGAATGTCAAAAACATTGGTTTTGAAAAATTTAAAATTTTGAAGGAATGACTAAACACACAGAAAAACACCGGAAAACAACGTTTTTGATGGCCAAAAAAAAAAAGCTACAGTTTGGTGTTTATATTGTCAAAATCACCCGATAATTCCGAATTTTATGTCCATTTTTAGGGGGGGTGAAAATTATGCGTAGCACGAGCGAAATATTGGATCCTCCCCTTAATGAAGAAAAAGTAGCTGAACTTGGTTTGGATATGAATAATCTAAGAGGACAG
>JABUQX010036472.1:25000-32500 GCA_015478945.1 Trachelipus rathkii | reverse complement strand
CACACCACGCGGTCACACACACACTCACGGACCACACACAACTTACACTTATACAGCACATTCATATGACACTTATACACACATTCACTTATACACACATTACCCATAGGCACTTACATTTACACTTACACTCACACATAGATTTCTTACACTTGCACACAGATTTACTTACACTCACACACTCAGATTTACTTACACTCACACCAGATTTACTTACACTCACACACAGATTTAATTACACCACACAGATTTACTTTACACTTCACACACAGTAATTACTTACATACAGCACAAGATTTACTTACCACACACACACACAACAGATTTACGTACACACATCACACACACACACACACAACACAAAATTAGCTACACTCACTTACACATATAACGAATAATTTATTAAAACATTTTATGCTTTTACTTTAAGCACGTACATTTATATTACTGCACTTTCAAAAATATACTAAAATTATTTCAAAGTTCCTTAAAACTTCTATAATAGAATCAATTCATTATCTACCTTTTGAGCAAAGAAGTGGGGCGTACAACTGGCGATACTGCTAATAATTTTTTGTTTATGATTTTTAGCACTGAAAAGTTCCATTAAACTGCGGTGTTCTAAAAAATTGTACTAAATTTTATTAAAAACATTATCATTACATACCTTAAAGCAGTAAATCAGTAAATCAGTAAGGTCAGCCCCTAGCACCCCCTCTACACAAGCTTATGCCGACGTTTTTGTTGTTCTATTGAACTTACTGGCTTTAACATCATCTCTGGTGCATTGAACTATCTCCAATAGAAAATAAGTTCTTCTTGGTAATCATAACATGTTATTTTATTAAATCTTTCTAAGTTCTTTTATTTTAAAATAACATTATTCACTTACATTTATAATATTCGCTCGATGTTAACTAAAAAATTTTCAAAGTTTTTTAAATAATTCGGATTTTTCTTTATATTATTATTATTATTATTATCTATGTAAATTGACAATCCATCACGAGAGAGAAAACACAACAACCCGCATTCCTTACAGATACGAAACTGACCTATCTCTGTAAAATGTAAATTTTGGATAATCCTTTTTGTATCCCGGGGCGATTTAGGCCTAATTCCAGGTCAAATATATTTCAAACTGACCTTCTTCTGTAAAATGTGGCGCAATAACAACTACGTTAGGCCTAAATTTTGGCCTAAATTTAGGATAAGCCTTTTTGTGTATCCCATGCTAATTTAAGCCTAATACCAGGTCAAAGGTAATTCCAGGTATAGACAAGAATCGAGAATCAATGTTATTATTAATTTACTAAATATAATTTCAAACTGAAACATGCTGAATCGGTAAGATCCTTTAAGCAGGTAGGAAGGAAATGTTTACCTTTCTTGTGAGTGCGGAGTAATCCTTATCTCTATATGACCTCTTATGTGATTGGTCGAGAATTAATTTATCGCTTTTGGTTTTAAGGTATGAAAAACAATGTTTTTTCACTATCCTGAGCCAAGTTTTCGTTTATATTTAAGCTCTTAACATACATGTAAATATTTATTTAAGAAAGTAAAAATAAGGATAATAAAAACTTTACTATATATTGGAATTTAATAATCATTAACTTACAATGATTTTTATATATATATATTATAATATATATATATAATTTTGGAAATATATATATATATTAATATATAATATATATATATATATTATATATATTATATTATAATATATATAATACTATATTATAATATATATATATATATATATATATATTATCTCTATATATATTATTATATATTATAAATATTATAAAAAAGGATAACATTAAGTTAGATACACAAGAGTAATTAAATATACTTACACTGGTTTATATATATAATATAAGGTTAAACCATTAAATATAACAATTCCACATACATTTTACAAATGATGTTTATGACTATTTCAAATTTAAACTCTCTAAATCTTTGCAAATATACTTATCATTTGCGTTGTTGTTCCTCAGATAGTTTCTTATCTCTTCAATATACACATCCGAATAGCACATATTAAGTTCCTCCTCCTCCAGATATCATAGTGTGTTTACCTGTCAGGGGTCAGCAGAATATACTTCCGGCTTAAAAAAACCAACAAAAAAAAAAAAATAGTAATAAAAAAAAAAAAAAAAAGAAAAAAAAAAAAAAAAAAAATAAATAAAAAAAAAAAGAAAAAAAAAAAAAAAAAAAAAAAAAAAAAAAAAAAAAAAAAAAAAAAATAAATAAAAACAAAAAACCACATACAATAAAAACAAACAGCACATACATACATTGGTACTCCGCACATACAAAAAACACAAAACAAGCCACACAAAACTATTTAAACCAAATAAAAAAAAAAAAAACAAAAAAACACACACACAAAAAAAAAAAACAAAAGAAAAAAAAAAAAACAAAACAAACCACACACACCACAAAAAAAAAAAAACACCCACACACACACCAAAAAAAAAAAAAAAAAAAACAAAAAAAAAACATTTTCCCGCCGTATCCCGGCCGATGCTCTGTTCTGCGTCGGGTAGGCCATCTGCTTGAAGCTCGGCTAGTTGTCGAGTATGTGCGCGCACTACGTCCCTCTAGGGGCTGGTGGCCCGGGCTCTGTGCAGCACGCCCGAGCTCGTCACGGCGGGTGCGCGCAGGTCGTGGTCAGGTCGCTCACCGCGATCGCTGCCTTTCTGCCCGCTCCTGCTTTTCCGCCGTTTTCCTGCTCGTTTCCGGTTCCTTCCGTTCGTGTTTTTTCTTCCTGCCCTCTCCTGGCCTCCCCTCGCCTGCGCTCCCGCTCCGTCTTCCCCCGTCTTTTCCGTCTTCTGTTCCTTTTGCCTCCTCCCTCTTGCGCCCTTCCGCCTCTCGTTTCCGCCGCTGCCCTCCCTCTCGTCCTGCTTCATCTGCGTAGTCGGCTTCCCCTGTCCCTGCTTCCTTCCCCGCGTCTTCCCTCCTCGCGGCGCGTTTGAACTCCCCTCCTTCCTGTGTGTCCTTCCCTCCTCGCCCGGCCGCGCGTCCAGTTGCCTCTCCCGTCGGCTCACCCGCTCTTCTTCGGCCTCCGATCCCCCTCTGCTGGTGCGTCTCCCCCTTGCGCTGGCCTGTGTCCCTTGCTCCCTTCTTCCCCCTGGTGCCCCTCTCAGTCCGCGTCGCTTCCTCTGCGCTCCCTGCCCCTCCGTTTGGTGCCTGCGCGCCTCTCGGTTGCTTCCTAACTGTCCACCCCCTTCCCCCCCCTTCGGTTTTCTTTTTCTTCTCCCGCCTGCCAACATCCGTGCCGTCCTGGGCTCTTGCCTGTCCCCTTGTGCCACTCTCTTCTCTCGCGGTGTCTCTGTTCCCGCTTGGGTCCCTGCTCTCTTCCCTGTCCTCGCCCGTTGCTGCACCTCGCCCGCCCTTGCCGCCTGCGCCCCCGCCTTGTGCCCCCGTTTCCCCGCCTCCCCACCGCGTCTGCTTTTCACCTGCTCTGGGTCTCCCCTCCGCCTGCTCCCCTTCTCTTTTCCTCCCTCCGCGGTCGGGCTCCGGCTCTGTCCCCCCCTGTTTTTTTCATCCCTTTCCCCCCCCAGCGCTCCCCTCTTCTCGCCCCCTCCCCTCCGCGGTCCTCTCGCGCTCTCGGCTTCCTTGCCGTCCGCTCCCCCGCCCGCGTCCACTTTCCTTCTTCCCTGCTTCCCGGCTCCTTTCCCGCTCCGCCTGTTTTCCGTTTGCCCTCTCTTTCTAGCACCCCTTTCCCCTTGCTTCCTCGCTTCTTGTCTCTCCCTGGCCTTCCCTTTGCCCTGGTCTTCGGCTTCCCTCCGCGTGGGCTCCCAGGCGTTCTCCTCCCTTTCCGGCCTCCGTTCGCGCCTCCGTGTTCTTGCGCCCCTTTTCCCGCCGCCGGTCCGCTTTGCCCTCTATTTTGCCTGGCCTTCGGCCTCCCGTCGCACCGGGGCTCCCCCCGGCTTCTCCTGCCCCCCCTCTTTTCCCGCGCGCGGATCCGTTCGTCTCTGTCCGGCGTCGCGGGTTGTTGTGTTTTCTCGTGCTGGCTTGTCACTGTCCCTAGCTCCTCCTCTGATGCTCCCCTGCCTCCGCTGCCCGACCCTCCGCCTTCTTCGCCACCCTTTGCCCTCTTTTCCCCTCACCTCGCGCGGCTCCCTGCCCTCTCCGTGCCTCCTTCGTTTTTTCCCCTCCGCCCTTCGCCGCTTTTTCCTCTGCCCTGTTCTGTTCCCTGCGCGCCCCCTCTTTTGTTCTTTTTTTCCTTCTTCCCTGGCTCCCCGCTGCTGTCCTCGCCGTCCGGTCCCCCGTGCCCGAGCCTCGCTTGGTGGTCGAGGGGTGCTGGGCTGCCGCTCCCTTCCCTGCTTCCTGCTTTTCTTGCTTTCCGGTCCGTCCCTTCTGTTTTTCCTCCCCTTTCCTCCCTTTTCGTCCACGTTTCTTTTCCACCGTTGCTCGTTCTCACCATTTTTCTCCCCCCCCGTCTTCGACCCGTTCCTCCTCCCTATCTGCTTGTTCCCGCTCCTTGCTTTGCCTTTCTTCTCGCAGTTTTACCGGCCCCTTTGCCCTCCTTTTCGTTCTCTTTTGGCGCTGCGTTCATCTCACTGTCCGGCTGTTTCCTTCACCCTCTCTGTTTTGCCTCTCCGTTGCGTTCGTCTGTGTCCGTGGCGTTGTGTCGTGTGTGTGTGCGCTGTGTGTGTGTGTGTGCTGTCGTCCCTCTGTGTGTGTGTGTCCCGTCCTCTGTGGTGTGTCCGTGCTCGCGCTGTTGTGTGCGTGTCCGTCCCTTCTGTGTGCCCGTTGGTCCGTCCGCTTGTGTGTGCCGTGGCTCAGGCTCCCTTTCTGGTGTGCTGGCGGTGTCCCGTCCCTCTGGTGTGTGCGTGTAACTCGTTCCCCTCCTCGTGTGTCCGACTGTTCCGTCCCCCTCTGTGTGGTGTGTTGGGTCACAGTGATACGCCCTGTCCGGTCTCTGGGTCCCCTGTGCCGTGTTCCTCGGTGGCCTGTTGTGTTCTACGTTTGTCCTCGTGGCCTGTGTGTTCTCGCTGCTCCGTCGTGTGGTGTGGTGTGTTGTGTAGTGGTGTGCTCGTGTGGTGGTGTCGCTGTTGTGTGCTCCTGGCCGTGTGTCGGTCCGTGTCCCTGTCCGTCGTCTCTGGGTCCGCTTGTCCGCTTGCCCGTCGTGCCTGGGTGTCTCCGTTTCCGCTCGTGGCATGCTTGTGCTCCCGTGTCCTCGTGCCTCGTGCTGGTTCTCCCTCCTCCTCCTCCTCGCTGCCGTCCCTCCCCCTCCGTCCTCGCTGCTCCACCTCCCCTCCCTCATCCCCTCCTCCCCTACCCTCCCCTTACCTGACCCTACCCCATTACCGACCCGTACATCCCAGCGAAACCCCTTCCTGTTGGTTCCTCCCTCATTCACCCCCGTCCCCTCTGGTTGCCGCAAGCCAGCAGCCGTTCCCGGGCAGTCCGCCGCCCGTTCCCGCGCGTTCCCGCCGGCCGTTCCCGCCCGTCCCGGCGTCCCCACACGCTCCTCCTCCCCCCTCGGGTGTTCGAGTCACCCCTCTCTTGTTTCCTGCTTTCCTGCTTTCCTGCCTTCCTGCCTTCCTGCTTTCCTGCTTTCCTGCTTTCCTGCTTTCCTGCTTTCCTGCTTTCCTGCTTTCCTGCCTTCCTGCCTTCCTGCTTTCCTGCTTTCCTGCTTTCCTGCTTTCCTGCTTTCCTGCTTTCCTGCTTTCCTGCTTTCCTGCTTTCCTGCTTTCCTGCTTTCCTGCTTTCCTGCTTTCCTGCTTTCCTGCTTTCCTGCTTTCCTGCTTTCCTGCTTTCCTGCTTTCCTGCTTTCCTGCTTTCCTGCTTTCCTGCTTTCCTGCTTTCCTGCTTTCCTGCTTTCCTGCTTTCCTGCTTTCCTGCTTTCCTGCTTTCCTGCTTTCCTGCCTTCCTGCTTTCCTGCTTTCCTGCCTTCCTGCCTTCCTGCCTTCCTGCCTTCCTGCTTTCCTGCTTTCCCCCGTCCTTCCGTCACCCTACTGTTCTACCCTCTCTGTGTTCCCTACTCGGGCTGTCCTGCGTTCCAGTTTCGGTTCGCGGCACAATGTTTTTCTACACCTGTGTTCAGTTTGCAATCCTAATCTATGTGTTATAGTAGATACAATATTTTTCATTCGCGCGGGAATATTGCGCCTGCCGGGCGCAACGCCGGGCGGAAGGCGGAAATATTGCGCCTGCGGGCGCAACGCGGCGGGCTGGTACGCCTGGGATATGGCGACTGCGGGCGCGCGCGGCTGGTTAGCGCGGAAATATTGCGCCTGCGTGGGCGCACGCGGCGGGCTGGGACGCGGCGGGGTTGCACCTGAGGGTGCGGATTGGCTGTCTTTGCGCGGAGGGCTCACGCTGAGCCCTGTTGGGTAGCTTATGATCTAGAGGTGGACAAAAGATGAGTCATCAAAGATGAAATCATCAATATAGGTGGTATCAAAGATGACTTCATCAAAGATGAGTCATCAAAGATGAGGCAACAAAATTGAGGCATTAATGCTGAGGCATCAAACTTGAGGCATCAAAGTTGAGGCATCAAAAGTTGAGGCATCAAAGTTGAGGCCTCAAAGTTGAGGCATCAAAATATCGAGTGTGTTAGTGTAAGTGTAAGTGTATCTGTGTCGTCGGGTGTGAGTGTAAGCCTGTTATGATTTTTAGTGTAAGTGGTCTATGGGAGTGTAATGTCCATAGTGAATGTGTGTATAAGTGTCCGTAGTGTAGGTGTGGTAATAGAGTGTTAGAACAGACTAACTCATAAGTAGGCAGAATCCTAGCAACTTGCTAATATACACGCAATTCGATTCTCACTAACCTATAACCTAGGGGTGACACCCATATTGGGTTATTCTTAGCTCAGGGGGAGGCGATAAAGGCTTGAAAAGTGGCAACTCAGTTGGCAGCTAATGTGGCACTCATTGGCACTATGTGGCACTCACTTGGCACGCATTGGCACTCACTTGGCACTGTATGTGGCACTCATTGGCACTCACTTGGCACTCGCCTGGCACTCACCTGGCACTTCATAGAATACTCATAAAACACTAATAGAACATCCCTAGGTACTTCTTACGGTGATTGGGAACCATCAAAGCCATCAAGTTATCGTGGGTCAAGGTTAGGTTATGGTATCCTGCAAGGTCAAGGCCGAAATATCACTGGTCAAACAAGGTTAAGAACATCAAAAAAGGCTAATCCCTAAAGGAAGGGACAAAATTCTGTGGGTCATAAAATTGCCCACTGGAAGGACCAGAGGATTTGGCTCGTCGTGTTTGGAGTACGTTGGTGTATAAAGTGTAAATGTAAGTGTCTATGGGGTTTAGACTGTAAGTGTCCATAGTGCAATGTGTGTATAAGGTGTCATAGGTTGAATGTGTTATAAGTGGTAGTAGTGGGTGTGGTGTGTGGTGTGTTGTGTGTGTGTGGTGTGTGTGTGTGTGTGTGTGTGTGTGTGTGTTGTTCAAGTTAGGGAATAGCATCCATACATGTCAAGTTGGAACGAAATATGTTGACGGG
>JABUQX010036472.1:15000-20000 GCA_015478945.1 Trachelipus rathkii | reverse complement strand
AATGCGATAAAATAACACTTGAGCTTACAATATATATATATATATATATATATATATATATATTATATATATATATATATATATATATATAGTATATATATATATAGTATATATATATATATATATATATTATATATAATATATATATATATATATACACACATATATAATAATATAATATATATATATATTATAATATATTATATATATATATATATATATTAGTGTGGTATCCGATGTCAAAATTTTGATATCCGTGGATGCGGATGTGGATGTGAATGCGGAATCTAATTTTAACATCCACGGATGCGGATACTTATGTCTCAACATATATAATATATATACTAATATATATATATATATATATATATATATACTATATATATATATATATAGTTATATATATATATATTATATATATATATTTATATATATATATATAGTATATAATTTATTGCAGTGAGAGCTACAGGAGACGGAGTGCAAATGTTGCAAAGCACATTGCACATTGCACGATTGCCAGCGCGCGTAGCGCGTACATATGATCGTACTTACATATCGAAATTGTATGTACGTATATGAGTGTTATTTATATCGATATATAAATTATTATTATTTCCCCTACCCCCTTTACCCCCCCCTTTGGAGATACATACGTATATGCGCACCCGAAGGTGCGCACACGAACGTTCGTTGATGACGACAGTCATCAACGTACGTGAGATGTTATTTACATATACATACACATTTGCATATACACACATTTACCCCCACCTCCTTTTGCTTCCACTCACCCCCTATCGCTTACCCTCACCCCCTTTCGCTTACCCTACCCCTTTTTTCTTTGTTGCCATGACTACTTCGATTACCCATCGATTACTACTTCATCTCTCAAACACACACACCCGCGTTTGCGTGCCGGGTTCCGCAGTTCTTTTCGCCCCGCTTTCCGCCTCCTCCGCCGCCTCCGGGTCCGCTCCGGGTCCGCCTTCGTTCGCATTCGTCATCGCTTGCATTTGCTTTGCTACCTCAGACTTAATCGTCACTGAGAAGAGCGGGTTTTTCTACCCCTACTCCCCCATTCTCTTTACCCCCTTTCGCCAAGAGTAAAATTAGGAAGAGGTGAGATACGAACCTCTTCCTCACGGCCGCTTCATTTTGCCCACGGTCGAGAGACCGAGTCTTAGTCAATCGGGCTGAAGCGACGCCCAAGCGTCTACCTGGAATAGAATGCTTATATATAAATCTATAGTCTTGAGAAGAACTCGAAACTGGTTCAATGGATATTAGAACTTATAAATAGTAAAATACAAAATAAAAATGGAAAAATGGTCAATTTGCCTTTTTGGGTTAACGCTAATGAGCCTTGAAGAAAAAGGTCATTAAGGGCTTAACTTTCAGGATATTATCCTTAGATAAGGACTTAGCCTCAGGGTCCAAATCGCGGCATGGGGAAATTGACTCGAAGGACTTGAATAAAAACTTTTATTTGTTGATATATATATATATATATATATATATATATATATATATATATATATATATATATATATAATATTATACATAATATTACATATTTTTATTATGATTTATTTATATATATATATAGGTATAGGGTTGGAAATTGTTATATATTATTTATATATATGTGTTGTGTTATATTGTAAGGGTATGATATGGTTTTGTGTTGATGTTAATGTTATATATATTGGTGTTTAGTATATATATATAGAATGTGATAAGGATATATATATAGATATATTATATATTATATATAGTATTATATATAATATTTATAGTTTTATATATATTATATTATAATATATGAATATAGTATTGATTATCTTACTACTACTAGCAAATTACTCTACTATTACAACTTCTACTACTACTACGACCACAATTACTACTACTACTACTACGACAACTACTACTACTACGACCACAATTACTACTACTACTACTACTACTACTACTACTACTACTACTACTACGACAACAATTACTACTACATACACACCACTCACCCCCTTTTCGTTATTATTATTATTATTATTATTATTATTATTATTATTATTATTATTATTATTATTATTATTATTATTATTATTATTATTATATTATTATTATTATTATTATTATTATTCTCCCTACCCCTTTTTACCCTAACCCCTTTTGTATATTTACATACACTCGTGCGCATCGTAGGTGGGTACACACACGAGCGATCGTTGATGACGAAGTCATTAACGTTCGTGAGTTGTTATTTACACGTCTACACAATTGACATATACAACACCCTTTCACCCCTTACCGGTGGCCTCTAGGCTTTTTCGTTATTATTGATATTTTATTAGTTATTATTATTATTATTATTATTATTATTATTATTATTATTATTATTATTATTATTATTATTATTATTATTATTATTATTATTATTATTATCATTTTCTTGATCAACCGTATAACGGGGCTTCTAACACTACATGGCCAATGAAATAATACATACATATATAGTATATATATAAGTATATATAGTTATTTATTAGTATAGGTTATTTATTTGGTTATTTATTTATTATATTATTTATATATTATATATATATTTATATATATATATATATATATATATATATATATATATATATATATATTTATATATATATATATAATGATATATAAATCACAGCACTAACACCCATTAATGACTACTACTACTACTGGTTACTATTACAACTATTACTACTACAACTACTGCTACTTACTACTACCACTACTACTACTACGACTACAGAACCAGTTGCAACTATTACACCTACTACAGGTATTATTATTATTATTATTATTATTATTATTATTATTATTATTATTATTATTATTATTATTATTATTATTATTATTATTATTTATTATTATTATTATTATTATTATATTATTATTAATTATTAGTTACTTGATAATAATAATTATTATTCAACCCTACCCCCTTTTACCCTAGCCCCTTTGCTATTTTACATACACTGTGCGCATCGTAGGTGGGGACAAACACACGAGCGTTCGTCTGGTGACGCAGTCTATCAACGTACTATGAGTTGTTATTTACACGTCTACACAATTGCATATACACACCCCTCACCCTTCCTCTCATCTATTTATTATTATTATTATTATTATTATTATTATTATTATTATTATTATTATTATTATTATTATTATTATTATTATTATTATTATTATTATTATTATTATTATTATTATTATTATTATTATTATTATTATTATTATTATTATTATTATTATTATTATTATTTTTCTTGATCAAACGTATAACGCGGCTTCTAACACTTCATGGCCAGCGAAATATTATTAATATTATTATTATTATTATTATTATTATTATTATTATTTTATGTATTATTAATTATCTATTATATTATATTATATATTGATTATATGTTATTATTATTATTGGTATTATTATATTAGTTATTATTATTATTATTATTTATAGTTGTTATTATTATTCTTAGTTATTATGATTTTAGAGTATCACAGGAAGACAAAGAGTAGCTAGCATTAGATTTTCCTTCACTCGATGTATGAGAAGAGAGAGAGGACAGAGAGAGAGAGATGTAGAGACTTAGAGAGGAGGTTTTGGAGAGTAGAAGTGTGAGAGAAGAGATGAGAGAGAGAGAGAGAGAGAGAGAGAGAGAGATTAAACTCACCATGCTTTTATAAATTTATATACACTCCAGTGTCTCTACGCACATACATCGTTATTATTATTATTTTATTATTATATTATTTATTATTATTATTATTGTTATTATTATTATTATTAGATTTAAGTACTGCGGATTATTATTATTATTATTATTATTATTTATTATTCATTAGTTATTATTATTATTTATACCACATCAACGAAATCTACAACAACATAACGGAAGCAACAATGACGACAACTAAACTATAACAGCAAAACACGTAATGTACCGCAACAATTACAACAAATTTATACAAAGCATGAAGCAGTATATCAGCATGGGCAAACACTGTATATTCTATCTTATTATTATTATTATTATTATTATTATTATTATTATTATTATTATTATTATTATTATTATTATTATTATTATTATTATTATTATTATTATTATTATTATTATTATTATTATTATTATTATTATTATTATTATTTTTTTATTATTATTATAATTATAGTATTAGTATTATTATTATTATTATTGATTATTATTGTTTAGGTATCTCCCACTTGAAAGAGTCCCTCTTAAGAATCAGTTACACAATTGAAGAAAAAAAAGGTCATAAAGGCTGAAAGATCAGCTAAAGAATCTTACAAAAAGCAACAGCAGCAACGGACACTATTCACATGGACTTTACTATACACATATTACAAACGGAATCAACACAAAAACAACAACAACATAAAACAACAACAACAACAACAACAACAACAACAACAACAACAACAACAACAACAACAACAACAACAACGCATGAAGCAGAATCAACACAGAAACATCAACAACAACCATAACAGCAAAACAATGACAACAACAATCAACAACAACAACAAAGCATGAAGCAGAATCAACATGGGCAAACACTGCATATTTTATCTTCAAATTATTATTATTATTATTATTATTATTATTATTATTATTATTATTATTATTATTATTATTATTATTATTATTATTATTATTATTATTATTATTATTATTATTATTATTAATATAATATCATAAAAAATTTATTAATAAATATTATTATTTCATTATTATTTATTATTGATTATTTATTAGTTATTTATTATTATTATTAATTATTATTATTATTATTATTATTATTATTATTATTATTATTATTATTATTATTATTATTATTATTATTATTATTATTATTATTATCTCCCAATGAAAGATCCCTCAAGAGCATTACCCAAAGCAATAACAGCGGCAATGGACACT
>JABUQX010036472.1:0-10000 GCA_015478945.1 Trachelipus rathkii | reverse complement strand
TATTGGACCTGTTGTTTTGTGTGTTTTTACTGTTTTTTGTGGTGTTTGATGTGTGTTGTTGGTGTTCTTTTGTTGTTGTTTTATATTTGATTATTATAGTCTTAACTATTGTCTCTTTTGTAATATCTTTCTGTTTTTAAGTTTTATTGATCAACTATGTTGTAAATTGTTGTTGTTGTTGTTGGGGTAATATGTTCTTTGTTGGGTGTTATATTTTTCTTATATGTTCAGTGGAGTTGATAGTGTGGTGTTTTTCGGTGCAGTATGGGGAAGGAGGATGTTTGCATGGATTGTTTTTTCATTGTTGCATAGTTGTTGTTGTTGTCTTTGGCTTGATGTTCTGTTTGTAATATCTCTAAATTTTACTGTGTTCAGAGTAATCTGTTGTTGTTGTTAGTTGTTGGTGTATATGTCGGTTGTTTCATGGGGCCTTGTTGCTATCGTTGTTGCTGTTGTCTTTGGCTTGATTCTGTTTGTAATAACTCTAAGTTTTATTGTATTCAGATGTAATTGTTGTTGTTGTTGTTGTTGTTGTTGTTGTTGTTGTTTATGTGTTGATTCCAATTCATGCGTTGTTGTTGTTGTTGTTGTTGTTGTTGGTGTATATGTTATTTCATGGATTGTTGTTTTCGTTGTTGCTGTTGTTGTTGTTGTCTTTGGCTTGATTCTGTTTGTAATATTCTAAGTTTTATTGTATTCAGATGTCAATTGTTGTTGTTGTTGTTGTTGTGTTTTTGTTGTTTGTTGTTGTTGTTGGTGTTGTTATGTGTGTATCTCAATTCATATGTGCGTTGTGTGTTTGTTTTGGTTACATGTTATTTCATGGCTTGTTGTTTTCGTTGTTGTTGCTGTTGTCTCTGGCTTGATTCTGTTTGTAATATCTCTAAGTTTTATTGTATTCAGATGTAATTGTTGTTGTTGTTATTGTTGCTGGTGTAGCTGTTGTTTCATGAATTGTTGTTTTCGTTGTTGTTGTTGTTGTTGCTTTTGTTATGATTCTGATTCTTGCTTTGTTGTTGTTTTGTTGTTGTTGTTGTTGTTGTTGGTATGTTTGTTGGTGGTGGTGTGTTTTGGGGTGGTGTTGGTGGTTTTTAAATCTTCATTTTTGCTTATGGGCCTGCAGAGCTCGCCAAATTTGTTTTTTACGTTGTTGTTGTTGTTGCAGGCTATTGTTGCTATATGATTGACTTGGTTGTTGGTTGTTTGTTGTTGTTGTTGTTGTTGTTTTGTTGTGTAATGTTGTATGTGTTGTGTGGTATGCCTTCTCTTGTTGTTTGTATGGTGTATGTTGTATTGTACTGTCCGGATATGGTTCATGGGCTTGTCCTCCTCGTTCTCAGTTGTGGATATAGAGTGTATGTCTCAGGCTATGATATGCTGATATAGTCGTACATATCTTAAGGGTTTCAGTTTATAATTGATTTAAGAAATATATATATATGATAATGTCGAGTTGATTATTGCTGTTTTCGTTGTTGGTTGTTAAGGACTATTGTAGATGATGATTCTATGGAAGTAATAGAGCGGTTATAGTATGTGATTAGTGATTGTTATATTGAGTGGCGTGTGTGAGTATGATATAGTTGTATGTATAGTTGTATGGTTAGTGGTGTGTTGGTAATGATGTTGGTGTGTGTGTGTGTGAGCTTCTCTCGCTTGATGAGGTTGTTGTTGTTGTTGTGTTTGTTGTGGAGGTGTGTTGTTGGCCAACTGAATAGTATTATATAGTGCTGACAAGTCACGTCTCAATAAAGATACATAAGCATACATGTACGGATCTCGTCTCGGTGCTCTTTCTTAACCTGTGCATCATACGAGTAATGCAGATACGAGTGCATGCCAACGGATCATCTACGTACTATAATCATGACTGACTCTCTTCTCTTCGTCGTCACGGTCACACCTCTCTCCTCTCTCTCTGCGTCTAATCCTCTCTCGTGTCTTCTTCTCTCTCTCTCTCTCTTTGTGGAGGGATGACATAGTATTGTATCTATTTTTAGGTTCTAGTCTATGTCATATGTTCTAATCATAATTTAGAATCACGTACTGAATTACTTTTAGACATTGACTCTACAGAGTGCAAAAATGCCTAGATTCATAGTAATAATAAGGTACAGTAGATTAGTGAATAAAGTAAAATGAATATATACATACATGTAATAAAGTTCAAATTAATGATATGATGATATGATGATATGATGATTATGATATGATATGAATAGTGAATTAAATGGTAGAATAATGGGCAGTCAAGTAGAGATAGAGAGGTGATATAGAGTGCAAAGTGAATTAGGGATTAAATAAAATAGATACACTTAGAATAAATTGAGATGAATTGAACTGAGATGTAGGAAAATAAAGTAAATGCGCTGCAAGTAATAATAATAATGATAATAATTAAATTATACGGAAAAAATATTAATAGTTTTCAGTAAGTAAATAACCGGAAAAGAAGATTATAAAAATAATCACTCAGAAAAGACTGAGTAAGAAATGAACTCTGCCCACACTCTGCCAATGCACATATAAATGAAAGTGAAACTAAATAATGGATAACTAAATATATAGAGACTAAAGAGATAATTAGTGTATGAATAATAAATGATATAATAATAAAAGGGAATGTAAGTCAAAAAAGCTGAATACACATAAGATGATCACATAGAAATAAAGACCATAATGTCAAGAAGAGCGATTAGCACGACATGAACCAAGAATGACATCAAAAGTTCGAATGAAATGGAGTGTGAAATTTGCCAAGTTGTGAGATAAAGCATAAGAAATTAAGTTCTATTGTAAGATTGAGAAAGTGTGGTTGATCTGCTTCATGCGTTTGTGGATGATTGTTGTGCGATTGTGCTATTATGTCGCAGTCAAGCTAGGATATGTGTGCTTATAGGTTCAGTTGATTGATTGAATGATCGTTTTAGTTCGATTCGTCTGAGCTAGCATTTCTGCTCACTGCTGCCCAGTTTATGCTCGTTTAGCTTGTTGAGTAATGCATTCGGTTGTGCTTATTTTTCACGTGGATTAGTAAGTAAATATCATATTAATACATTAAGACTTAATTAGTTTATATATATTAAAAAATGAATTAATGAGTGTAGTATGAGAGTGACACTCTACACTAATAAGCATAATAAATGAATAAAAATAGCACACATGTAAAATAATATCAGGAATAAATACATAAATATAATTAATACACCATATACACTAGACCTAACACAAACTTCGTAACAATAATATTATCACATATAAGATAAATTAGAATCTTAATATATATAATACTAATATAATTGATCACATATATAATAACATCATTACATTAATATCAAATTAATAATAATAATAATTAAATGAGATAAGTAAAATAATTAAATAAATAACAATAAATAAAATAATAATTAATCATTTAGATTAACATTTATGATTCACTATTCTATAATTAACATATATGATATATACTATAAAGTAATTGATATATATGTTGTGTTGATGTGAATATATTATACTTAATTTTTGTGATTTTTACTATATCCCTTGTAATAGCAGTAAATCGAGTAAATCAGTAAAGCAGTGAAGTATCTTTAGTTTAAATCAGTAGAAGCAGGAAATCAGTGATGAATATCAGTAAATCAGTGAAATCATAAATCAGTAAACAGTAAAAAGCAGTTAACATAAGCAAGTCAGTGTAATCAAATCAGTTATCCTATCCGGCCTAATGATGTATCTAGGAGCAGTAGGCGAGTATCGGATTTGAATCTTATTTATGCAAAGGCGATTTTTGTTGTATATACAAATACATCATAAAACTTGTGTGAAGAGGGTGGGGGGTTGAGAGAGTGCAGTTGGGTGGTGTAAAATGTACGAATAAACAAAAGCTCGTCATACGGGTCTGTTCATGATCTTGTGCGTTGAAAGTGAAACGAGTAAATCGAAGAGTCGCATCGGATGGTGGGGGTAGAGAGTACCCCAAAGCATCAGGCTCATCTCGTTACAGCTGGGTAGCACGGTGCATGTGTGAGTGCAAACACCCACGTGCGCCGCGCGTGAGTTCTCACCCTATATATGAGTTTCATGAGATACTGTTATTTGGCGATTGGTCGCATAGTTAAGTAGATTATAGCGAGTAATGCAAGTTATGTGGAGGTGGATTAGGGGGAGAACAAGTAACACATTAGAAATACCCGTGGGAGTTATGGCGAGTGTTGAAGAGTAGTGAAGATAAATCCTATGAGGGGTGTGTAATCAGCGCATAGATTAATAAATATGTAATAAATAATGGAAGACTAATATATTAATATGGGGTATAATTATATAAACTATAGTGGTAAAAAAAACTCATAAAAGGGCAGTGAAGCATAATCCTGAGTTAATGTAATGAAAAAAAAGCACACAGAATAATAGACTCAAATAGAAATAGCAAAATAAAACGGCATGCTCCCACCAGCATTCGCAATATCAGAAATATAAGCTCAAATAATTAATAATAATAATAATCAAATAATAGCTAAATTAATAAGTATATTCCTAGATATATACTAAACAATAAAGTAGTGATAATAATAAAGAATGAGAGAAAACACGACAAAATCTGTCAGATAGAATGAGGGTAATTAGGTTGTAACATGCCATTGGCGGAGTCAAAATACTGAGGATAATTAAAGATGAAATCAGGATTTATAAAGAAACGACAAGAGAATATCGTAATGCCTTGCTGTACACAGTGAGGCGTTTGTAACATGTTGAGATTTGCTCCAGTTTATGTATCTGATTAGTTCATATTCATGAATCTAGTCTGATCTAGCTTTTGTATGCTATGTTCTTTTGTATTTTTAGTTGTTGGATTAGTTTATGTTGTTTATTGATTGTTGTTGTTGTTGTTTAGTTGTTTATTAGTTGATTTTTTATGGTTGTGTAGTTATTGTATTTGATTGTTTGAGTTATATGATTGTATGTTTGTTGAGTTGTAGGTAATAATATATGATATGTTTAGTTGGTTGTTGTGATTGGTGTGTGTACTAATTGTTTTGCTCTGATTTATGGGTTGTGATATGTTGCAATGATTTATCTATGTGAATGGAGTTCTCTTCATAGCTTGTGTATGTTGTTGTTGTTATGGTTGTTTTGTGTTTTCTTGTTGTTTTTAGTGCTGTACTCAGGATTTTATAGGTAGATTAATCGATGTATAATATAGTAAATATACTATTTTTAGTGTGTATTATATATGTCCTAATTGCCAGCTGTCAGAGTTTGCTTTGGTGGAAGTGTGTGGTGGTAATCTGCATAACTTGAGGTTGATATCTTTTCACGCTATGTGAGGTAATATAGTGATATAAGATGTATATTATTTATATTATAAATAATAATTATAATTAAAATTAAATATATATAAAATAAAAATAGATAGTATTAAATAAAAATAACAAAATAAAATAATGATGATAATAATAAAATCCTTGTACACTCACTCAAAAAAATAAATAATAAAATTATAGTGAGATGGAATGATATACAAAAGAGAGTTACTATATAGATATACATAATAATAATACAATCTGACGATAAATCCCTAATAATATATCATGATATAGTACATAAAATTAGAATATGAAGAACATAATAAGATTAAATAATATCTATTACCATAACTTATCTCATGTATAGTTCAAAAATAGATTATGAGAGTAGATAACAAAATACTCGCTTATCCCTCCTTCCAGTTCAACTACGTATTGCTTCACAAAAAGATATTAAGGATGTTAATTTTGTCATTCCGTGCAACTTTCTGAGTTTGACTCTCCTCGTGATTGGGCTCTCTAGATTGACATTATATGAGTTGTCTTTCTGTGGTCATATGCTCTTGGTGAGTTATGTGCATTGGTAACAATATTTGATTCCTAGTTTAATTGTTGATTGCTGCTTTAGAGAGTAGTCTCCATTTAGATGATTTCCCTCAAGCAGTTTAGTCGTGAATCTGGCAGGCTCTTAGCATTGTTGGATCTGCTGTATTCTTTATTTGGTGGTTGAATTCCTATTGGATAATTATTATATTATGTAATTATTTTGGATATGGATTATATAGATATAATTGTAATGAGATAGTGGTTTGTTTTGTTTTTGTGTGTTATTCCGTTGTGTTTAATATGTGGTAGTAGTAGAAAGTCATAGTGTGAATAGGTGTCCGTTGTTCTGCTGTGCTTTGTGTAATGGCTCTTGAGGGATCTTCAAGTGGGAATAATGATAATAAAAGATATATATATAATAATAATTTGAATAAGATAATAATAATATATAATAATAATAAGAATATATATAATAATAATAATAATAATAATAATAATAATAAAAATAATAATAAATAAAATAAATAATAATAATAATTTGAAGATAGAAAATACAGTTTGCCCAGTTGTTGATTTTGCTGCTTTTATTTGCTGTTGTTGTTGTATGTGATGTTGCGGAGGTGCATTTTTTTGAATTTAGTTGTTAGTATTGTTTTTGTTTCGTCATTGATGTTCTGTCCGTTGTTGTATTGTTATGTTGTGTTTAGATGATCGTTTGATTCGTGAATGTAGAATGAATAATAATTTAATAAAACTTGATGTATGGTGCGTGGGTGCTGTAGGATGTATGACAAATCTAAGTAGAAAGTTATAAGTAGATAATAAAATTATATTATAAAGTAACATATAAAGATATAAAATATAGTAAATTTAGTATCTCTCTCTCTCTCTCTCTCTCTCTCTCTCTCTCTCTTCTCGTCTCTCTTCTCTCTCTCTCGCTCTCTCTTCTCTCTCTCTCTCGCATCTCTCTCTCTCTCTGGTCGTGTGAAGGACAATTTGTTTAACTCTGTTTGTTCTTGTGTTGCTCAATTATCTAAAAAGATAAGAATGATAATGAACAATAATAATAATAATAATAATAATTAATAATAATAATAAGTATTGAATAATAATAATAATAATAATAATAATAATAATAATTAATTAAAATAATATAATTAGTAGGTTAATACATAATAATAATAATAATAATATACGCGTAATGGTAAAAAAGAACGGAATCGGCGAATCATCGAATAATCTCTCGTTCCGGATAACCTAATGTTCTTGCTCACTGATAAATAAAAACATGTGTGCGCCATGTTGGGATATCTCGGCCTTAAAGTTCGATTTCCTGTGTTACCCCCTGCATCTCTGAAAAAAGGGATTAAAGCACGTTAAAAGGATTTTTTTAATAAATAATAATAATAAAATAGATATAATAATAATAATTAATAAAATAATACATAATAATAATGTATCAATGAAAATGATGAAAGTATTTATTAATGAAATGATGAAGACATGTTTTTGTGTCTGTCGCTTAGTACGATTTCCTAGTCAGTGCTGTTCCTCAATATATGCATAAAATATTTAGAACATGGACTTAAATGCAAGGTTTCTAATTTGCAGAGATGATAGCAAATTGGCTACCTCTATAAGGAATAATGATGGATGTATAACGATTTAAAAGATAAGAGGGAGCTGTAATCGTTGAGGGATGAGCAGGTTCATTCCTTCTTCAAACTAAATCTTCTCTCCTCATAATCCATTGTTCATCGTGCTTTTTATCGGCCATTCAGGCTAGATGACATGCTATCGGGGGTGAAAAATGCTCGTTCTCCTATCACTCTCGCAATTTTCATTCACTAGAAAATCGTTCAGGATACCTTCGACGAAGCAAGCGGCTTTCATCAACGAAAGTACGCTAACCTCCTTAGTTCTCCTTCTGACAAATCTATCTGGCCTCTTGCCAAAATCATCTCTAGCAACTTTCGTAAATCTTGCCTTTTCTCTCTACTTATCGATTTGTGATTCTGTTGCTAATTTCTCAACTGAAGAAGGCCAAATCTCTTCGGCCTCCTATGTTCCTCTAACTCAACCCTGGAGCAATTATAGCATTCTTTCCACTTCCTTCTCCTCTCAGTGTCCTATGCCTTTGCTCTTGATTACATTTGATCGGGTGCATGGGGCCCCTGAAATCATGAACGTAGGAAGGCGGGTGGCCCGGATGCATTTCTCCCGAGTTTTAAGGAAGTGATCTTCCGTGCACCCGCTTCTCATTCAAACTATACCTTATGTCTCACTACAGCAGTTTCCCTCAGGTGGAAGCTGCACATGTCCACTATTCCGATTAAAGAAGCCGCTCTGATAATTCTAACTATTGCCCAATAGCTCTCACTGTATTCTATCTAAGGATCTTTGAAACCCTTCTCAAACTCTCACTTGTAGTCATCTGAAACTCATTCCGATCGCCAGTGCGGCTTTCGGTGCTCGAGTCTACTGGCGATATAATTCCTATCTAACCGATTTATGGTTTTCGCTCTTAGGAACTACGGAGATTGTTGTGCGCTTGACATATAAAAATTTCATTGACCGATACGCACGCATCACTGCCTCCAAGCATCCCCTCCTTTGGTTTTCTCCTTCTCTTTGCTTCTATGTCTATCTTTCTTTCAAATCGCTCAATGTTGCCTGTTGTTGATGGGGCGACTCTTCTTTTTGTGCTATGATGAAGTGGTGTTCCTCATGTTCTGTCTATCTCAACTTTATTCCTACTTTTCATTAATGACCTTCTCACCTGCACTTCACTTATCCACTCATATGCCGATGACTCGACTCTTCATTTTCAACTCATATCAATTCTGCTCCTCTTTTACTTCTAGAATTGCCTCGTCTTAATCTTTCGATTCTATTCTCCGATCTGGATAGAATTTCCGATGGGGTCGTCTAAACTTTGTGAAATTCAATTCTTAAAAACCAACTTCTTCAAAATCTCCTTCTTCAAAACACCTTCTAACTTTTCTCTTTCGACGGTTCTCTGATCTCTCCTGTTGACAATGCAAACATCCTTGGCCTTAACATAAACAAAAAATGTCTGGAAACTCACATTCACAACGGTTGTAAAGGCAACGCTCAAAGAAAATGGGAGTTCTGTTTAGACTGAGACTTTTTCCTCTTCTCGTTGCTCCAGCTATACAAGGTCTCATCCGCCCATGTATAGCAGTACTGCTCCCATACATGTGGGGAGACTCTGGTTTCATCCAGCCTTTGACAGCGGTCCGATCAAAGACGAAAAGCTTATAAACTGTTTCTGTACTTTCCAGTTCACTGACCCTTATACTTTGTTCGCGGTGTTGGTGTTTCTCTCGTATCTATTGTTACCGCAAGCGGCAGGTGCTCGAGGAAACTTACCACTCGGGCCGTACCACCACCTTTACGACGGCCTCGTAGCACAAGGGGTGCTTCTACGCACGAGTTTGTGTGCTGACATGGTAACTCCAGGCTAGTTCGCTTGGTGCTTCTTTCTTTCCCACCACCTCTGTCGAAGGAATTCTCTTCCATCTTCTATATTCCAGCTGAATTTGAATCTCCTCCCACTTTTTGAAACCGCTGCGTCTTGCTCGATGCATAATTTTCGCTAGAGGGTGAACTTTTGACGTGTAACACCCCCTCTTTGAATAGAGCTCTGCCCGTGATGGTTGTGACAACTGTAAAAAATAAAAAATCCTTGTGTGGGCAGATATTGTGTCAAATGAACTGAATCTCCTACTCACCCCATCTAAAACATCATTCAGATTATCCCAGAAAATCGCACCTCTCTTCAACATTATCCTCAGATACCCAGGGTTTGTGGAGTCGGGGTCGGAATTCGGGGGATCGGTAGTTTTGAAGAGAAGTGGAGTCGGAGTCGGTAATTTTGAAAGGGTGGAGTCGAGTCGGTAATTTTGAAAAGGTGGAGTCGGAGGTCGGTAATTTGTGAAAAGGTGGAGTCGAGTCGGTAATTTTCAAAAGGTCGGAGTCGGAGTAACTTTTAAAGATAGTAGAGTTGAGTCAGAAAATGTTGAGCTAAGCAAGTTATGATTGTGACTCTGTGAGGACTTCAAATCGCTTCATAACAGTTCACTTCCTTCGACTTCCATCATCACAAAATGCAATTGCAAACTTCGAAA
>JABUQX010036471.1:42500-51613 GCA_015478945.1 Trachelipus rathkii | reverse complement strand
TTCGAAGTTTACAATTGCATTTTGTGATGTGGAAGTCGCAAGTGAGTGAACTTGTATGAAGCGATTGAAGTCACTCACAGAGTCACAATTCATAACTTTGTTAGCTCAACATTTTCTGACTCAAACTCTACTATCTTAAAAGTTACTCCGACTCCGACCTTTTGAAAATTACCGACTCCGACTCCACCCTTTTCAAAATTACCGACTCCGACTCCACCCTTTTCAAAATTACCGATTCCGACTCCTCCTTTTTTCATATTACCCGACTCCGACTCCACTTCTCTTCAAAACTACCGACTCCCCGAATCCGGACTCCGACTCCACAACCCTGGGTCCATCTGAGGGTAATGTTGAAGAGAGTGCGATTTTCTGGGATAATCTGAATGATGTTTTAGATGGGGTGAGTAGGAGATTCAGTTCATTTGACACATATCTGCCCACACAAGGATTTTTATTTTTTACAGTTGTCACAACCACTCACGGGCAGAGCTCTATTCAAGGAGGGGGTGTAGTACGCTCGAAAGTTTACCCTCTAGCGAAAATTATGCATGAGCACAGACGCAGGGTTTAAAGTGAGGAGATTAAATTCAGCTGGAAATATAGAAGATGGAAGAGAATTCTTCCGAACAGAGTGGTGGGAAAGAAGAAGCACGACAGCGAAAACTAGCCTGGGAGTTACCAATCAGCACCAAACTCGTGCGTAAGATACAGCACCCTTGTTGCTACGAGGCTTCGTAAAGGCTGGTGGTACGCGAATGTAAGTTCCTCGATTACCTGCCGGCGTGCTGCTTGTAACAAAGGATAGAGATAAAGCACCAACACCGCGAAACAAAGATAAAGTGTCAAGTGAACTGGAAAGTACAGAACAGTTTATAAGCCTTTTGTCCTTTGACTCGACCCTGTCAAAAGGCTGGATGAAACCAGAGTCCCTCCCCACATGTATGGAGCAGTACTGCTATTACATGGCGGATGAGACCCTTGGTATAACTGGAGGCAGACTGCAGAGAGGAAAAAAGTCTGCGAAACAGTCTAAACAGAAACTCCCCAGTTCTTTGAGGTTGCCCTAGCAACGTTGTGATGTTAGGTTTCAAAGGACCACAATTTCTTTGTTTATTTAAGCCCAAGATGTTGATATTGTAACAGGAGAGGACGAAGAACCGTCGAAAGAGAAGGAAAATAAAGTGTTTTGAAGAAGGAGATTTGAAGAATGGGTTTTTAAAAGAATTGAATTTCACAAAGTTGAGACGACCCACACCGGAAATTCTATCCAGATCAAGCGAGAATAGATCGGAAAAATTACGGCTGAGAGGCAATTCTAGAACGTAAAAGTAGGGAGCAGAATTGGATATGAGTTAGAATGAAGAGCGAGTCATCGCATATAGTGGATTAGTTAGATAGTGAAGGTTGAGTAAGTTCATTAATGAAGAAGTAGAATTAAAAATGGACGAGTAAGACCAGAAACCCTTGGAGGAACACCACTATTGGACCAGAAAAAGAAGAGTCGCCCCAATCAACAACAGCCAACATTGAGCGATTTTGAAAGAAAGAAGACATGAAGAAAGTCAAAGAGAAGTGAGAGAACAACCAAAGGAGTGGAGCTTGAGAGCAGTGATTGCGTGCGGTACCTCTGTCAAATTGATTGTAGTTATGTCAAGCGCGCACCACCACAAAGTCCCCCGTAGTCCTAAAAGAGCGAAAAAAAACCATAAATCGGTTAGATAGAAATGTATATCGCTAGTAGACTCGAACACCAAAAACCGTACTGGCGATCGGGTAGAAGTGAATACTAAGAAATGAGAGTTGAGAAGGTTTCAAAGATCTTAATAGAATACAATTGAGAGCTATTGGCAATAGTTAGAATTATCAGAGCGGCTTCCTTTATCGAAATAGGTTGGACATGTGCGAGCTTCCAACACTGAGGGAAAACGCTAGTTGAGACATAGAAGTAATAGTTGAACGAGGGGCGGGATAGCACGGAAGCACACTTCCTTAAAACTCGGGAGAAATTGCCATCCGGCCACCGCCCCAACCGTTCATAAGGATTTCAGGCCATGCACCCGATCAAAAGTAATCACAGACAAAGCATAGGACACCTGAGAGAGAAGAGATAGGAAATAGAATGCTATAATCGCCAGGTTTGAGTTAGAATAAAATGTATTAGGCCGAAGAGAGCCTTTCAGTTGAAATTAGCACAGAACACAAGGTCGAAGAAAGGTAGTGAAAGGCAGATGACAGAAGTTGCTAGAATATTTTGCAAAGCGAGGCCAGATAGATTGTTAAGAAGAAACCTAGGAGGTTAGCGTACTTTTTGATGAAAGCCCGCTTGCTCGTCGAAGAGAAATATCCCTGCAACATTTCTAGTGAATAAAATTTTAGCGAGAGTAATAGGGGAGAAACGAGAATTTTTCCACCCCGATACCCACTGTCTAGCCTGAATGGCCAGATAAAAAGCACGATCGAACCATGGATTATGAGGAGAGAAAATTTAGTTGAAGAAGGAAGAACCTGCTCAGACCCATCAACGATACATCTCCCTCCTTATCTTTTAAATCTTATACATCCATCATTATCCTTACTGAGGTAGCAATTTATCATCTGCAAATTGGAAACCTTACATTTAAGTCCATGTTCTAAATCACTTATATATATGGAACAGCCCACCTCGACCTAAGAAATCGTACGGACCACAACATGTCTCATCATTTCATTAATAAATATTGTGAAATATTGTGTAGGAATAACAATATTATTATTATTATATTTATTATGATTATTATTTATTATTTTATTATATTATTATAAAATCTTCCTTTTAACGTGCTTTATCCCTTTTCAGAGGGTAACACGGGCGACTACAGGAAATCGAACTTAAGGCCGGCTATCCCAAACAGGCGCCACAACGGTGTATGCATCGATTTGAACTGCCCCCAGGAGGACTGAACCAGCGTCCTCTCGCATGAGAGTCGACGAGTCAAACTCCTAAGCCACAAGGCGTGATTATTATTATTATTATTATTATTATATATTATTATTTATTATATTATTATTATTATATTATTTTATTATTATTAGAGACTTAAGGAACAAAAAATTTTGATCGCTAGAAAAATAATTTCGGTGTTGAACCCCCTGACCCCCCCTGTCTACAGCCTTGTATAAATAGTATATATTATATATATATATATATATTAATATATATATATATATTATATATATATAAATATATATATATATATATATATATATATATATATAATATATATATATATATATATGATATATATATATATATTATATATATATATATATTATATAATATATATATATATAATATAGTATATATATAATAATAATATATAGTATATATATATTATATATATATATAAATATATAATAGTATATAATATGACACACAAAGGTTGGGCGCCACTTAAAATTAAAAGGTTAACGTCGTTAATTTTTAATCGTTAACAAAAAAAATTAACGAGTTAATCATAAAGCGTTTATCAGTAAAGAATGTACGGAAGTTAACTTAATCGTTAACGTTAACCGTCTTCAAAATAGTATTATTTTTGTTATTTTTTTTTCATTTTGTCACCACTCACGGCAGAGCCCTATTCAAGGAGGGGGTTTTGCACGCCAAAATTTTCATCCGCTAATGCAAATTACGCAGAGATACCGATACTCTATTTTTTTAAAGTGAGGGGAATTTAAAATTCAGCAGGAAGCAACAGAAATGGAAGAAAGTTCCAGCAGACAGTAGGTGGCAGTAAAGAAATGAAGCACCGAAGCTAACTAAGGGGGGGGCGGGGGCCTTTGGATGTTACCAATATTAAGACTAAGATACTTTGTGCGCATATACAAGCACCCGTTTGTGCTACTCTAGGGCGTCGTAAAGGTGGTTGTTACGCGGGTGGTAAGTTCCCTCGAACACCTGCCGCTGCCATACCTATAGAAAAGAGGAAAAGCACCAACATCGCGCCGAAAGAAGGATAGAGGGTCAAGTAACTGGAAAGTACCATAACAGCTTTTAAGCTTTTGCTTTGACTCGACCCGTCCAAAAGCCGGGTGAAACCAGAGCCCCCCATAATGAGAACATACTCTATACCAAGGCCAACAATAGACCCTTTGAATAGCTGAAGGTAACTGAGAAGAGGAAAAAAAAGTCTCCCCGAGTCTAAACAGAACTCCCAGTTCTTTGAGCCGATTAGCAACCGTTTGGATGTTGAGTTTCCAAGCAGTTTTTTGTTTATGTTCTAAGCGCAAGATTTTATTGTCAACAGGAGAGGACGAGAGAACCGTCAAAAAAATAGAAAGTTAGAAGGTATTTAAAGAGGAGATTGTAGAAGTTTGGTTTTTAAAGAATGGAATTTCACAAGTTTGAGACGACCCACCCGCAAAATCTATCTAGATCAGCGAGCAATAGAATCGGAAAGATAGACGAGAGGCATTCACAAGTAAAGAGGGACAGAATTGAATGAGTTGAGAATGAAGGTCGAGTCAGGGGCATGCAGTGGGATAGAGTTAGATCTGCAGGTGAGAAGATCATTAATGAAAAGTAGGAATAACAGTAGGAGATAAGACGAAACCCTGAGGGAACACCACTAATGACAGAAAAGAAGAAGTCGCTCCATCAACAAGAGCGATGTTTAGCGATTTGAAAGAAAGCTAGGAATAAGTAAGCAAAAGAGAAGACGGAAACCCAAAGGAGGGGAGCTTGGAGCAGTGACGCGTGCCATAGGTCAAATGCTTTGGAAATGTCAAGCGCCACTACGCAAGTCTGCCCGTAGTTCCTAAGAGCGGAAAACCATAAATCGGTTAAATAGGAAAGCAGGGTTGTGGAGTCGGAGTCGCAGAGTCGGAGAGTCGGTAGTTTTTAAGAGAGTGGAGTCGGAGTCGGCAATTTTGTAAAATGGGTGGAGTCGGGAGTAGGTAATTTTTTTAAAGAGGTGGAGTTGGATCGAGTCAAAGTCGGGTAATTTCAAAAGGTGGGTCGAGTCCGGCAATTTCAAAGGGTTGACAGTCTGAGTCGGAATTTTCAGAGTCGGGTCGGAGTTGGAGTCGGGTTAATTTGAAGAGGGTGGAGTCGGAGTCGGAAAACTTTTGAACCGACTCCACAACCCTGTAGGAAACTATATCGCCAGTAGACTTTGAACACCAAAAGCCTTACTGCGATAGGAAAGAAGAGAATGAGATTCCAGATGGTCTAAGAATGAGAGTTGAGAAGGGTTTCAAAATTAGATAGAATAAAAGTGAGAGCTATTGGGCGAAAGTTAGAAGGATCAGAGACGCTTCCTTTTTTTTCGAATAGGATTGACAGTGCGTGCTTGCCAGCACTTGAGAAAGTGCAGTCATTAAGAAATAGAGAAGTTATAGTTAAACGAGGGCGTGTCAGCACGTAAGCACATTCCCTCAAAACTCGAGTTTTTTCCAACCCTGTGTTAAACTTTACTAAACGGGATAATAACCGAATAAAGATAAACACATTTTGAGCCACTGAGAGGGTTTTTAGAAATTTGGAAAAAAAATTGAGATATCTGTTTTCGAAATCGAATCTAATACAATTAATTCTGATAGAAAATATTTTATAAACTTGCAAATTAAGGTAACGTTGATATATGGGAAAATTTTAACTCGTTAACGTAATTCACAAATGTAACTCGTAATTAGCCGTTACCTCTTTAAAAGAAATTAACGAAAGCCGTTAAATGTGTAAACGAGGTAATTAACGCATTAACGCATTTAATCGAGTAATCCCCACCTTTATATATATATTATATATATATAATATAATATATATATATATATATATTATTATACTATAATATAAATATATAATTATATATATATATATATATAATATATAGAGAAGGAGAGAGAGAGAGATGAAAAGAGAGATGAGGAGGAGAGAGAGGAGAGAAATTAAAATATTACTTTTTTCACTTAATCATCATCATCGATCATCGTCCCATCACTAATACTATATATATATATATATATATAATATTATATATATATAATATATCTAATATATATTATATATTATATATATATAAATAATATATATATATATATATATATATATATATATATATATATATATATATATATATAATATATATACTATATTTATAATATATATATATATATAGTATATATATATATATATATATATATATATATATATATATATATATATATATATATATATATATATATATATATCATAATATATGATAAGTTTAGTGATTGTATTTTCCTTTTAGGTTTGGATGGTTTATGAGAAGAAGTAGATGGTCTTTTTTGGATGGTTTGTGAGAAGATGAAAGAAGTAGATGGTCCTCTTTCCTTGGAATGATGTTTGAGGACGAAAGAGGAAATTATCATCATGGTGGTTTTTGTTTGGTTTATTTATTTAAGTGTGCGGCGGGTTTTCGTTCAGTCTTTTTTACTTTTGTGCGTTTTTGTTTATATTGAGTAATACAAGTAAGCTTATATTTGATTTAGATTTTTAATACAAATGATCATCTAAAATAATTTTTTGATGTAATAAAGTCATAGTAAAAACAAGGGACAGGGATCCTTAATGAGGTTGTGAAAACTTATAAGAGTAGTAAAAAGTAACGGATTATATTGGAATTAGTTAAAGTAATTGGAGTGGTGGCTTGACTTGGCCAGGTTTTAAAGAGCGGAGAAGGAGTATTAACTTTGTTAACTTTTATTGCAAATAATCATCTAATATAATTTAATTAATTCGTAAGTACTGATCTGTACTTAACAGTTATAAAGTAATTCCTTGTTTTGAAATTTTGAAATTAAAGAAAAGAAGATTCATTTACTATTTTTCAAGATAACTTTGGGTTGTCCGTGAGTACTGTTTTTTGTTTGTGACGCTTTCTTACCATTGTTTTTAATCAATATATATATATATATATATATATATATATATATATATATATATATTATATATTATATATATATATATATATAATATATAATATATAATATATTATATATATATATATATATATATATATATATATATATATAAATATATAATTAATATATATATATTTTTAATCAATATATAATATATATATATATATATATATATATACACGGTATATATCATGAGCTAAATAATAAGATGCCCACATACATTCACTCTGAATAAAATTAACTATTTTATAATGTACTATATGTTTGAAAGGTCATTTCATTGCCATTAAAATGATGACATTTTAAAATTATTACAGCTACTTTTTCAAACGTTAAAAAAAAGTTGGGAATGGAAAGTGTGGAAATGAAAATAGATTAGAAACTAAAGAAATTTGGATCTCTACAAGAAAAGGCGATAACGAAAGAAAATTTACTCTAAATAATTTGCTACCCTCTCCGTTCCCTGATAACTACTTCCATTCAGTTTCTCATGGACCTAGAGCCGACTGAAGCTGCTCATGTTATTGCCCTTCTTGTTGCTATTTTTTTTTTTAAACAGATAAACACCACCGCTCACGGACAGAGCCCTAATCTAGGAAGGGGTGTATTCAGTTTAAAGAGCGTCGAGGCTAGGACGGAAGCCAAGCCAGAAAGAATAGCTCACATTCTCCCACCCGACCAGTTGCGAACCTGGGACCCTCGTTTTGTGTGGCAAGTGCTCTACCACTGAGCTACCGGGCACTTTTATATAAATAATATAATATAATATAATATAATATAATATATATATATATATATATATATAGTATATATATAATATAATAATATATATATATAAATATATATATATATATATATGATGCACCAGAGAGTAAGTTTGGCCGGAGGGCCGAGAATGAAAATTAACTTTAATTTTAATTTAATGAAATTTTCATTATATTAACATTATATATAGTAGTAATTATATATATATATATTATATATATATATAATTATATTATATATAATTATATATATATTAATAATATATAAAATATATATATATATATATATAGGAAGGATGACTCTAAAAACTGCAATTATCATGACCTTCAGCTCCGATCCCTAAGTCAGTAACTACTTAGAGAATTACACTCCTTGAAGAGGCTAAACCCGTAAGGTGGTGAACTTACTTGTTACTGAGTCTGACTGTACATACTATCAAGAGGAACCCCAAAGAAAGGTTTTCAAGAATAATGACACAAAACCGTATATTGGATCAGTGCGTTGAAGAGAAACATAAAAACCATATGATTGAGAAAAGAAATATCTGAATCTTCAAGTGGAAAAGTGGCCCCGGCGACGGCGACGATGATGTCACCGAGACAGCAGACCATCCGCGATGTCGCAGCCAGGTATGCGATGCAGAGCGTCGTACCTCTATTTAAAAGATTTTCTTCAAGCCTACACTTTTGGAGATAACTGATAAACAAAATTTGGGAAATTATATGATAGAAGAAACACAGAAATTCATTTCAAAATTGTTGGGAATTGTATTTGCTTGTTAGACAAGTATGCCATTTTCTTTTTGAAAGACATGGATTAATGAGATTTAAGTATGAGATCATGCATGTTCACAAGTATATGGTATTCCTTACAAGGAGGTACTTTCAGAAATAGATATCCAAACTCAATACTATAAAAGGTAAAACAAATAACACTTCAGCTGCAAGTAAAGTGTCAAGCAATAGTTTCATCTAGCATCAGGATAGTTGTACTTGCTTCATGTATAACCAATGAAAGCGTTATAAGTAGTGTTCAGGTGCAGTGGATGTAATAGAGTTTTCAAAGAGAGATGGAAACAATTACAAATCAAGTAGTGTTTAGTGTTTCTCATTCAGCAGAAAAATATGTCTAAAAAGTGAGGAATACCAAGAGGCTGGATTTTAAAAAAAATAAAATATTCATGTTTTCCAAAGATAACGCACCAAACATTACAATAAAAGTGGGTTGTATGAAGAGCGAACAGTGTGTTATAAGATGGACATTGTTTTAATTCATTCCTCTACAGCTAAGTAAGACATGATGCTAGTATGTTCTCAAGAATCAATTGAGGAAATTAATTACCTTGTATGTAGGAAAATTGTAGGTCATTTTAGTTAATCACCAATTGCTACAACTGTAAATTAACGTGA
>JABUQX010036471.1:35000-37500 GCA_015478945.1 Trachelipus rathkii | reverse complement strand
TTTGGCCAAAATCGAGCAAACAAGATCCCAAAATTGAAAGCATAAAGCAGACGGTATCACATATTTCCAACATAATAAATATATTTGATGATAAATAATTGGTTCTTTAACAATGAAATTCTTGTTATTAGGTCAAAATTAAAGAATCCTTTGCAAAATATTAAATTAGATTTTATGAAATAAAAAAAAGATTTACATAATTGATTGTAGAACAACATAGGGGTGAGCCGTTTAGAGAGGAAATGACCAAAATGCCATTTTTAGACATCTATCACAGAAATGGATCACATCATTTAATTGGAAGGGGTGCAACTTTTTTGTTTAATACAAAGGATAAAAATCTAAATCATTATAGAATCTTTTTTCATTTCAACTAAATTTAATTTTAAATTTCGAAGGATTCTTTTAATGTTGTGACTAATAACAAGAAAATTTCGGTCATGTTAATTTTTTCTTTCGTTCATTAGAAAAGTTTTTAATAATTAAAAAGTAAATTTCACTCAGAAAGAGAAGATAAGTTATGATTCAATATTTAACAGTATTGGTGAAGCTCGATAAGTTTTTAACTCTTTTCTTTTTAATTCTTTATTTAATATTTTAGTTTTTTTAAACAATGTTATTTAATTATTAACAATTGTATAGGTGCTAAAAAAAATGTTCAAAATTGTTGTTGTTCAATATTTTAATTATTGTTAGTTCATGTTTATATGTTATTAATTACATTACATTAATAAACAAGAGGAGGAATTAGAATATTTGTTAACCAAGTGTGTAATTCAACAACACTTGCTGGAGGTACATAAATCATTAATTTTTAATATGCAATTTGATTATCTTAGGTTAGGTAGCCGTTATGTAACGTTTAGTAGGTTAGTTAGTTAGGTTAGGAGTTAGTTAGGTTAGGTTAGGTTAAGGTTAGGTTAGGTTATGGTTAGGTTTAGGTTGTTTTAGGTTAGGTTAGGTTAGGTTAGTTAGGTTAGGTTAGGTTAGGTTAGAGTTAGGTTAGGTTAGGTTAGGTTAGGTTAGGTTAGTTTAAGTTTAAGTTAAGTTAAGTAAGTAAGTATAAGTTAAAGGTTTTTATACAAGTAAGTTAAGTTAGGTTAGGTTAGGTTAAGGTTAAGTTAAATTAGGTTAGGCAAGGTTACATAGGTTAGATCAGGGGTTCCCAACTTTTTCCACCGCGGCACCCTTGTTGTGCTAAAAAAAATTTCGCGGCACCTATCTTAAATTTGTTTGACTACTTAGTCTTAGGTCTTAGGAAACAGGAAAACCACATTGCAAATAATGTGGTTACAGAAAGATGCTATTTAATGTGAAGAATTGAAAACTGTTTTTAATAAATTTTTTCATTATTTTCTTTTAAGTTTATGAGAGTTTTGTCAATTTTACCCTTAAAATCACTTGACGCTGAAAGTTTACTCCTGTATCTGTATTACATTTGAGAATGCAGACATCACATAGATAAATGGAATTAAAACGCAAAAGTCTTTTTAATGCAATCTTGCCAACAGCATTGTTTTCTGCATACACTTGCATCCATAACTCTTCTTGGCCCCCTTAGTGATATTTAAGTTTCAAAGCCCTGTCTTCACTGATGTCCAGCCAGATTTTGAAAAGCTTCATTTGTCCATCCCAGTAGGTTTACGTTTAGGGTCCCACGAAAACGGGTTTGTCATCCAGCTGTAGACATCCTCAGAATCAATTTCGGGAAAATACTCAACAATGGTTTTTTCCAAACCTTCCAAGTGAGGCAATAATAATTATCGAGGGAAGTTCGGTTGAATATGGGATCTCATTTGTTTTTGACAAATTCTTCAACGAGAAAGTTGAGATGATCTCATGCTCTTAACACCACGCTTCGAAAAAAGAAAAAAAATTTGCGCAGCCTTTTATTCTGTCTAATTGTGCATCCTCCCTTCCCTGAAGAGATTCTTTGTGGTTCCTTTTAGCTTTTCGAATATGTCGGAAAGGTATCCCAATTTAAACAGCCAATCGACATCAGTTAATTTTTGAAAAAAAGACTGCTCTGTAAATGTGACCACCAATGCATCGCTTAGTTCAAACAGTCTGGCTAAAATCTTTCCCCTTGAAACCCACCGTACTTCTGTGTGCAGCAAGAGGTGGAAGTATCCATACCCATATCTTCGGCGGTAAGTTTTAAAAGGCGTGGCTTGAAGCGCGGCTTCTTAACATGATAAAATTATCTTCCACAGCATTCATCCAGTACGACGTTTTAAATCTTAGTGGCATCTTTCTTGTTGCCAGGAAATGATGTATGACACAGTGCCTGCTGGTGGCGTTTTCTGGCCACTTGCCTTGATCCCTAGACACCGCTCCCGTTCGTTTTGTCAGCCATTGCGGCCCCTCCGATCACTGCAAAATACCCACACCAACCTTGCTCCATTCCAAACCATTTTCCTTTACAAATTTGTCGATAGCATTGAAAATTCGTCTCGGTTGGGTAGTACTCAAACACTTCCTCATCAAGAGTTCCTCTTCT
>JABUQX010036471.1:22500-30000 GCA_015478945.1 Trachelipus rathkii | reverse complement strand
CCTCCTCTCAGGTATCCTATGTCTTTGCCTGTGATTGCATTTGATCAGGTTGCATGTCAACCATCATAATAGGAAAGACAGAGTGTAAATGGCATTCTCCCAAGTTTTGAGGGAGTATGCTTCGATACTAATACCGCCCCTCGTTCAACTATACACCCTATGTCTCAATACTAGCACTTTCCCAGTGTTGGAAAATCACGCACATGTCCAACCTATTCCGAAATAAGGAAGCAGCTCTGATCCTTCTAACTATCGCGCTATAGCTCTCACTTGTATTCTTATCTAAGATCTTTGAAACCCTTCTCAACTCTCACTTCTTAGATTATCTGGAAACTCATTCCCTTCTTTCCGATAGCCAGTACGGCTTTCAGCGCTAGAGGTTCTTCTGGCGATATACTTTCCTATCTAACCGATTTATGGTTTTCAGCTCTTAGGAACTACGGGGAGACTTGCGTGGTGGCGCTTGACATATCCAAAGCATTTGACCGGGTATGGCACGCGTCACTGCTCTCCAAGCTCCCCTCCTTTGGGTTTCCTCTTTCTCTTTGCTTAATTATGTCTAGCTTTCTTTCAAATCTCTAAATATCGGCTGTTGTTGATGGGGCGACTTCTTCTTTTCTGTCAATAGTGGTGTTCCTCAGGGTTCTGTCTTATCTCCTACTTTATTCCTACTTTTCATTAATGATCTTCTCAACTGCACATCTAACTCTATCCACTCATATACCGATGACTCGACCCTTCATTCTTCAACTCATTTCAGTTCTGCTTCCTCTTTTACTTCTAGAATTGCCTCTCGTCTTAATCTTTCCTATTCTATTCTCGCTGATCTGGATAGAATTTCCGGATGGGGTCGTCTGAACCTTGTGAAATTCAATTCTTTAAAAACCCAACTTCTGCAAATCTCCTTCTCTAAAACACCTTCTTTCCTATCTCTTTCGACGGTTCTCTCGTCTCTCCTGTTGACAATATAAACATCCTTGGCCTTAACATAAACAAAAAAATGTCTTGGAAACCTCATGTCACAACGGTTGCTAGGGCGGCCTCAAAGAAACTGGGAGTTCTGTTTAGACTGCGAGACTTTTTTTCTTCTTCTCAGTTGCTCCAGCTATACAAGGGTCTCATCCGCCCTTGTATGGAGTACTGCTCTCATATCTGGGGAGGCTCTGGTTTCACCAGCTTTTGGATAGGGTCGAGTCAAAGGCCAAAAGGCTTATAAACTGTTCTGTTGGTGCTTTATCTCTATTCTATAGGCACCCCAGCAGCAAGTGCTCGAGGGAACTTATCATTTGCGTACCACCACCTTTACGACGCCCTCGTAGCACAAGGAGTGCTGTATCTGCGCACAAGTTTTGTGTTGATATTGGTAACTCCAGGCTAGTTCGCTGTGGTGCTTCATTCTTTCCCGCCACCTCTGTTCTGTGAAATTCTCTTCCATCTTCTGTATGTCCTGTTGAATTTAATCTCCCTCACTTTAAAGCCTGCGTCTGTGCTCATCTGCTAATTTGGGCTAGAAGGTGAACTTTTGAGCGTACTACACCCCCTCCTTGAATAGGGCTCTGACTGTGAGTGGTGGTGACAACTGTAAAAAAAAAAAATCCTTAGGTGGGCAGATATGTGGCAAATGAACTAAATCCCCTACTCACCCCATCCAAAACATCATTCAGATTATCCCAGAAAATCTCACTCTTCAACATTACCCTCAGATGGACCATATTTCGCAACCACACTATTCAAACTTAAATTTAACCTTTAGAATTCTAGCACTCACACACACACAAAATCTACCATAGCTCTCTCCCACAAGTCACTAATCAGAATTGCAAATCTTTCTATCTCTCTCTCATTCCTTTCCACACCAACACAAACACATTTCACACCACACCACTCATTTTCAACGTTTCCTTCCAGCTGCTGTTCCAGTCACGGCAAAATCAAATTTTGCCCGGCTCTAATACATCCATCACCTATCTCCTCTTCTCCTCAAAGTTTATAACTCCCTGACATTCATGTATCCGCTGATTCATACATTTTCGCCAGATAGAACGCCGCTTACGGTGATCACGACCTTCTCTGAGCCATGCATTAGCATTCCTGGCAAAAGATAAATGGTAGTGGGCAGCCAACCTACTACCATCACTTAATTGCCTTCCACGACACACCAGGACATACGATGTCAGCAATTTTTTCTCACCCACACATAGGGATATAAGGGATAGGGATGTCTGTAAGATGTTGTCTAGAGGAGGGGTGTGGATATAAGTATGTGTATATGATATGTGGATAAAAGATGGTGTCTCTAAGATGTTGTCTAGAAGAGGGGTGTGGATATTAGGTATGTGTATATGATATGTGGATAAAGATGGTGTCTCTAAGATGTTGTCTGGAGGATGAGTGTGGATATGAACGCAGAACAGAAAGGCGAACCATTAGGCACTGGAACGTCATACATACCATAATCAAAATGGGTATATATATATATATATATATATATATATATATATATATATATATATATATATATATATATATATATATATATATATATATATATATATATATATATATATATATATATATTATTGAGTTTAATATTATCCAAAATTCTTAATATTTGTTCAATTAATCGGCAAAATAATCGGCAAAAATTGCCGATGACGATGACGATGACGATTGAAAAAAATATGCCGATTTTGCCGATGACGATGACGATTAATCGTCCCATCACTAATATATATATATATATATATATATATATATATATATATATATATATATATATATATATATATATATATATATATATATATATATATATATATATATATATATATATATATGTCAGAAGATTGGAGCACCCGCTCATTTAGGGGTAGTCCGCTAGCGCACCTCCGCACCTTGAGAAAACGTAGTCCGCTAGCGCTCCTCCGCACCTATTCAGACCATCCAACTTCCGCAATCGCAAGTCCGCACGTCCGCACCTCTTCGTTAATAATGTGCGACTTCACAAAAAGGTTTTAATATTAAATACTAAATAGTATATATCCTTACAAAAAATTATTTGTAATATTATATGAAAAATTGATTGATATTTACAAAATCTCAAAATTTTCCTCTTCCTCCTCAATGTCTTCAAAGGACAAGAAATCCATATTACCTTTCAAAAGATTAGCTGCTCAAAATTAAAAAGCAGTTAAGGCTGACCTCTTTGCCCTCAAAATATCCCACCAATACCAAATATTCGCTCTACAGCAGCAGAACTAGGGAGTGGTGTATTATATTTTATGAACAAGTCCAACAAATTCTGCCTATGCTGAAGGGGAAAGAGTGGTGAGAGGAGTGCTGGTGTTGGTTCTTCCAGCAACCCATTGCTAATTTAAGGTCCTCACTGAAATCATTCTGCCCCATCTGAAATATTTTGACCACTCTGTCCCATATAAGAAGGTCTATTTCGTCCAAGACTTTAATTAGAATCCATGAAAGCCTCGACGCCTGCAGAGTCGACGTTACATATGATCGTTATTATTAATGTATAATAATAATAATAATAATAAATATATATATATATATATATATATATATATATATATATATATATATATATATATATATATATATATATATATATATATATATATATATATATATATATATATATATATTAATCAATTCTTGTAAAACCAAATATATATATATATATATATATATATATATATATATATAATATATATATATATATATATATATATATAACTCTATATATATATATATATATATATATATATATATATATATATAAATATATATATATATATATATATATATATATATATATATATATATATATATATATATATATATATATATATATATATATATATATATATATATATATATATATATATATATATATATATATATATATTTGGGTTACAGAATGATTTAGATATGCTAGTTTATTATAGTAATAATATAATTAATTAAGGATATAGATGAGGGTAATAGCCATTCAGTCTAAAAAATCAATTTAAATCTTATTTATTATAAATGGTACCATTAAAGGAGGTTGAGATTGGTTTTGGAAGTTTAATTATTAAAAAACAATAAGTCTTAGACTAAAAGTATAATTAGTTATAAACTTAAAATAAAAATTATATTTCTTTATTATAACCAATAAGAATTCTTAATAAGTAAACTATACTTTCATTTTTCAAAAAGGTGCGGAACAAAAGAGCGGAAACTTTTTTTGATCCGCACGTGCAAGTCCGCTAATTTCCTGACGACTCCGCACCTCAAATCAAATAAATATAAATCAAAACATAAATCAAATCTTTGTTTCCCTTGCTCTGGCTGATGAAAAATTATACTAGGATCCAATGATGAGAGCCCTTGGACAGGCTTGTACTTCAGATGACATCTTCCTAATTTCTTTTCTGTCATTTTGATTAGCACAGTCTGGCATTCAAGTTTGAATTTTAGGATATTACTTTCATTCGAAGTGACTTCTTTGAGAAGTTTTTTTGTCTGAAATCCAAGATTAATACCTTTTACATCATGCAAATTGTCTTTGTCATGTAAATCTAATGCAAAAAGCTTACTCGTTGTAGCAGGCATTTTACTGGACTTAAGAAACCTTTCCATAATATTTAGTACGAGACATTGTAAATCTGTGAACAGGAATGGACCAAGTGGGTCTGACGTTTGGAACTTTTGTAAAAATGGTTCACATTCTAAGGAAAGCATTTTAAAAAAAGCCAGTTTGCATTTTAGAAATACATCTTTGGTTTGAACAGAAACATTTTGTAATGGTTTGGTGTTGAGAGATTTTCGGCTGTCAATAAATATCTTTATAGCATCATAAATACTTAAAACTCTGTCAATAGAAGCCACATTTTCAAGCCATCTGGTTGTACAGTGTTTTAAAGAAAAAACAGATTTTGCAGTAACTTCAATGAACTCAGCACGGCGGGCTGGTGAATCATTGAAAATGTAATAAACATCTCGCAAAAAGCTATCCACTTCCCACTTTGCTGTCTGTAACCCAGTTTTTATTGCTCCATGAATAACATGTAGTCCACAAACACCAATATTAATTAGATGTTTTCCATCTGGATTTTCTTCTTTGATCTTTTCACCCAATTTTTTAATAAAACTCAAATTGACATTGGGACCGTCCATTGAAACTTGGAGAATGTTCTTACGCAGTACTGGTTTTATTCCTGCAATGAAGTTGTCTAGGTCTTTTGCTGTGGCTCTACCCAAAAAAACACTATTGAAATATTCAGTACGCACCCTACTTCTATTGACATCAAAAAACCTTACAAATATGTCCATTTGTCCTTTTTGAATGATCTTATTCAAAGATTCATCGAAAGAAACAACGAAATCATCACACTGACATAATCGGTCTTTTATTTCATTAGAAAAATAGGGAGCAAGTCCATGGTTAATCACATATTTACATTTCGTCGGCCCCATTTTAAAATTTGAAGCTACCGCACTATCTGGAAACATTAATTTAAATGTTTCTCCTATATCTGCACACGAGTTTAAACTTTAAAAAAAGACATTTTATCGTCCACCACCTTTAATGCCCATAATATTTCAGATCTTGTAACATCTTTAATACAAGAAACTGATTGATAAATTGGTTTTGGTTGATTATTAATAGAACACTCAGGGTCATTTACAATCGGTTGAGTATGATTAGAAGTTGATGGAATGGCATAATTTTCAGTGCACACACTTTCACTAATATTTGTATTATTAGAACACATAACAAAAAAGTTTTTCAATGATGGTTGGTCCTGCTGAGTTTTGATTAAATTCAAATGAGTTTTCCCTCTTGAATGGGAAACTACGGCTTGGCGTCCCATGTTAGATAGATCAAAGTTCTTTTTACATACTTTACAGTATGCCTTGGAACTATCAGGTCCTTTACCCAACCACCCGATAAACTGTGGGCTCAGTTTGACGTCCAACCACTGGTCGTTAAAGTTAGTTTTTTTTGTTTGAAGTCATTTTATAAATAAATAATAATACCTTCAACTGCACAAAAATCCAAATTCACTACCTCAAAAAAAAAAAACACCTCAAAAAGTATAAATCCATAAAAAAGAAAAAGATATAAACAGATTAAGTCATAAGTCATACAGTCTAAAACACATCCATATACCAATCACCTTCAATCGGAAGGATGAACTTGGAACAACCTCTACAGACAGAATAGGAAGAATAGTAGGTAATAGTGAACTAAAAATAGAAAGAAACAGGATAGAAGTAGATTTATGGAATGTCGTTCCTCCCCCATCCTTTTCATTCACTTATCAAATACATCTCTCATTCCACAATTATACAGTAAGGAAAAAAAATATCAAAAATATGTAACTTGGTCCATGGATCATTCTTCATATGTTTTGAAATTTTAAAATTTCCATGTCTTTTTTGGAATATCCCTGACTTTCAGCATATCTTAAAACGTTTCCCTTAATAATAATAATAATAATAATAATAATAATAATAATTTATTACAATAATAATAATAATAATAATAATAATAATAATAATAATAATAATAATAATAATAATAATAATAATAATAATAATAATAATAATAATAATAAAATTAAGAATAATAATAAAATAATAATAATCAAAAGAACAATAATAATAATAATAAAAATTATTAATAACAATAATAATATTAACAAAAATAATATACCATAGAACATAAATGGAAAGTAGGGCAACTACAAAAAGAGGGGGGAAAATCAATCAAAAACCAAAACGCAGATACCAGATACCAATCGAAAAAGGTATCTGAGCCCCCTCCCCCATCCCGACACGGTGGGGTGCGTTAACGGTGGGAATAATAATAATAATAATAATAATAATAATAATAATAATAATAATAATAATAATAATAATAATAATAATAATAATAATAATAATAATAATAATAATTCGATTACTTTAAATGACTATGAAAATTTACATCTTTAATTATTTAATTTTGCACATGTGTATTCTGTGCGAGCGAACGTGAGTTAGTGCGTATGAGCGTGCTTGTGCGTGTATTGTGGGACAATAGTACTTAATTATATTTAAGACGAGTATAATATATTACTAAATTGTTTTAAAGTACTTTCACATCTTTTTCTGAAATCTCAAACTGCAAAAAAAAAAAGTTTTAGTAAAAACTAATTCTTTACAATAGCTCCTTCACAGTTTTCTTTTCTACCATCAGTCTCTTTACCCTTAGTAATCAACCATATTATTTTCAGCCCGCAACACCATAAATACAGTAAAAAATAAAACTGTTTAACAAATTTTACAAATTTTAGATTATTCAATGATTAATTTTATTTGGAAAAAATTTAAGTTTAAATTACCTTCATTTTCAAAATTAAGATAGAGAAATGGAGCACAAAGAGAATCTAAACCTTGCCAGTATACTAATTGAGGATGGGACACCACCCATGCTTTTAAAATCTTCGTAAATTT
>JABUQX010036471.1:10000-17500 GCA_015478945.1 Trachelipus rathkii | reverse complement strand
TTGTTATATCTTGTTCCAATAACCTATACGCATCTTCCTCTTGCATTATCCTCACTAGATCAGTTTCTCTTAGTTCTGTCTAAGCGACGGGGTGCACTAGCTAGCATCTCATACTCCGTTTCGTTCGTATTACCAGAAACATGTCTAACCGCGCACCTCTCCACCTCATAACCTTTTTCAAAAATCCACATATCGATTTAAACCCACACTATTACACGATATCATATTATAACATATAAATAAATATACACATACACCTAAATTTAATTACAAACTTTAATATAATAAAGTAATAATAATCTAATAATAATAAATAAATAATAATAATTAATATAATTAATAATAATACATATCAATAATAATTATAATATATAAATAATAATAAATATCTAATTTCGTTACTCTATTTATCTCTCTTCAAAACTCCATCCTGTTAGGTATAGAACATGTCAATGTGTAGCTTCTTCCAGAAATCCGCTCCAGGCATCCCGATCGCTTTGAACAGTGCCGCTCATTTCCCACAATTCTCCCATGCGTTTCTGAGCAATTCTCCACAGCATCCTTCCAATTTTATTTGTCGGATCTTCCCACTGGTCTCACTCTACTAAGGTCTCCAACTACCAGCAACCTTCGTGATATCTCCAGTTCCTCTAATTCTCCGAACAGGTCAAAACCATCTCAGTGGTTTCTCTTTAATACATTCACTTGATGGTGTGCTCCCAGTCCTTTATTATTTCACTCCAACACACTCTGTCTCTCAGAGTTACTTCCCCTCCCTTTCTTATCCCAACTTCCTTCTTCAAACATAATGACCTACTCCACCGCTACATGTGCTTCGCACAGCCATTGCACTACCTGGACCTTCCTCTCACGCTCTCTTAGCTGCACCGTTCAACACCCTGGATCGGGCCGACAACTATCCAACAAATCTCCATGCTCCACCGTACCTAATATCCCATCGAGATATAATAAGCGAATAATACACTTAATTAGTAAAAAGAGATAAAATAAAGATTATTGTATCAAGATATATTAGAATACCTCACCAAATGTAACAACCTATACAAATATACGAGAGCATAATCATTACCCCAATAAATCTACTTCGGTCATCATCTTACTGGGTGCCTATACTACCCTTAAAACAATTCTTCCATGTTGTATTTTTATTGTAATAACTCATATTCAACCATATTCCTCCACTTTACTCATTATAAGTGTTCAAAATATATTTAAATTGTTAATGTTCAACCTTTCTCTCATATATAATTACACTCACTCAGAGATACTTATTTGAGATCTATTACAAGGCTTGTTTATCAATAATCCTTAGTTCATATTACCCATCTATAAAATCTCCTCGTGCTCTTCGAAAATATATCAACTAAATTTATCTCCGTCTTTTTCCCTTATGTATTTATCATTCATTCCTAACCCTATCTATATATATCAGTTCAATTATCTCAAGAATAATTCATATGCAGCTTATGTTATAATGATTCTAGTTAGTTTAGTATTTATCGCTTTAGAGTTACCTAAGCTCAGCTACCGTACGCATTTCTAGAGTGTATTTAGCTACTATAATTCTCTACTCTATATACATATTCAATATTACTTTATACAAGCACGTTGTTACAGTATATAATTAATAACGAAATAATATATCGGGGGACAACACGCTGTCCCCTTTTACTTCAGCCTTCGTTTCATAATCAATTTATATTCTATATTTTCCTTTCTTACACTTCTTTTTCTTTCTGTCTATATATTAAAACTGGAGGGTGATTTTTTCTCAAATGTTTTTAATATATATTATTCACTATAAATATATTATTATAAATATTATACTTAACACAATTCTATTCTTTGTATTTTAATACGAACTACCTTTTCTCAATGCTAACAAGTTGTTAGTTGTTCAAATAAAAGGTTGTCGTTCCTGAGTATCTGAGCTACAAATATCGTTTATAGTTCTTACTTATTACTATCCTCTCTCTCTTATCATAATTCACTATCTCTATCTCTCTCTCTCGCTTCAATCTCTATCTGTTACTCTATCTCTTATACTATCTTCTCATATATCATCTCATATCATAATATATCATCTCATATAATCATATATTTATCTCTCTCTCTCATTCAATCGATCTTCTCTAGGTAACTCTTCTCCATCTCTGATCAGCTATCTCTATCTATTGAGTATTATCTTATATCAAAAGCTTTATCTTATAATCTATAAATAAATGCCTGATATTAAAAATAGGTTTATGTTATATTATTTATTGAGATTTTTAATTAAATTATATTATATATAATATAAGTGTTATTATATGTTACTTTTAATTAAATATCATTTAAGTATTTAAATCGCACACTTTAAATGTCAATTAATTTATTTTAATTATATTATAATTAATAATTAAAATATTTTTTTTTTTAATATATAAATTTACTCAATAATTATGAAATACCATAACAATGAATTAATTCAGTGGAAATATACCAGAGATATGACAAATTAGAAATTCAAAAGTTTCGAAGTAATAATTATAAATAAATAAATATAATTTAAAATATATACATATAATTATTGGTTTAAAAATAATAATTAGTTATTATAAATCGAAAATATCAATCGTAACAAAAGATTAAAAGAAACACTTTACACAAAGAAAACACCAAATTTACATTACATTGGAATCAGCGTATAAAGCTTATATTACAAAAATATATGATAAAATAAAAATATAAAATAATACACAAATATAATATCATTTATTATATCACATAAATTTAAAATTATCAACAAAAGTACGAAACACTTTAACTAAGAAAAACCATAGTATGTAACACACTAGTTGTTAGTTATATTGTTTACGTATTATTATGACATATTACGAAATCTCATGTTTAATAGAGAATAAGATAAAATAAAATTAATCAATTAATAATGATATAATACATAATATAACTAAATAAATCTACTATCAAATTAGAGGGGCTTCGTAAGTCCAGATCGTTAGTGAGTAACACTAGAGGGTGAAGGAGTACAGTTTTTCACATTACCAACACGTAGGGGAGGGGCGAGGAACCCCCGCGACACCCCAAAAAATACTCAAAAAGAGCGTAGGGTTTACCGTAGACCCTACACCGGAGGGGGGGAATAAAATAGTCCTATCAACCTGTCGTTCCCCGGAATAGTATATGCTCAGAAGAGACCCCGAAAACTATCACTGCCATCTTTGCGGTTTATCATATATCCTCAATTATTACCATTATATTAGTTAAAAAAATAAAAAAAATTAATATAATGATTTTCAATATATATCTGTTGAAATAGTGTCTATCTTAATATAATTATTTGATTTTAATCATGTCCGTTAATACCACAATGAAATTCATTATGTTAGTAGTAAATACCGAAACAATATTTAATTCAAACAATAACAAAAAGATTCAAAATTGATATGTAAGGAGGAAAAGGAATTACTAGAATTTATACGGGGTCCTATATATATATATAATTTATAATTTTATTAAATATATTTATCAATAATTTTTAATATAAATTTTGTTTATTCTTTACTAATTTTATGTATTCTTACATCACTAATTAATAATAATATATGGATGTTTATTTTATAGCATTCAGATACATTTTAAGACTCTACTATAGTCCATATGATTTTTATTACTATTTTAGCTACCGTCTATACTCACGACTAATCATACTTATCACGACAGTGAGATCGATTATATTATGATTTATGCACTGATATTATATAATATAAATAATTAAAAATTATTTCGTAATTAAAATTTTAAATATTTATATATTAATTTTCCAAAGGGTGTAAAGGAAGTTTAAAATTAAATTTATAAAATATATATATTGCTAAATTTATAATTTTTATTATTATTTATTTATATTTATTTTAATTAATTTATTTTATTTTATTTGTAAGAAGCAATTGTGCTAATTTTATTAATATATACGTCTGATTCGATAATTTTAAATAACATAGTCCTTCATTTAATAGCAAAATTATCATAATTCTAATCATAATAGATATTTTATATTTGACGAATATTAAGGAAAATATTAAATTTATAAATACATTTTAATTATAAGACTTAAGATATAATCTCCTACAGTTTTTATATATATACTATAATTTCAATGTTATTTAATTTAATATTTGAGATATTAAACAATATAAATTATATATAAATAAAACAGTATATATATATATTATTTATACCCTAATAATTATAAATCTTAAAAATATAGCTACTTAATTATATATATCCAATACAACAGTGTTATGAGTTCCTTTCATGCTACTCTGAATTTATTAAATAACTATTTATAAAAATCAATTAGCTATGGTATATATGTACTATAATTAAAACTTCAAACTTAATAATATATAAAATACTTATGAACTGGCAGAGAAAACTCTAGTGCTATAATAAAATAGTATCCTTGTTTTCTCAATAGTCACTCAAAATATCATGCAATAGAACTATTGAAAATATGAATATAATGACTAATTCACTCACCTGAGAACAGAAAATAGATATCATGCATGCAAGAGAGACAACATTCTTTGGAACAGATATCTCACTTTTTGCGTGCAAGTAGCTTTCTATATGTATAAGAGTTTGAAAATGGTTCTTTTTGAGGCGAACGATGTGTCAACTGTAATTTAATTGAGCAAAACTATAAAGTCATAGATAAACTTATTTGTCAAACATCTTCCGGAGAGCTTTACAAGGAGAGTTGACACACCTCTTGCGTTCGATAATGGATAATTATAAGATAGCCTATCCATTCGCACAAATTAATTTTGTAAAGGCAATTGTCTAATTGCTAACCTCGCTGATCTTTCCAACTATACACACACATGATTACACTATCGCACACTTATGCACACTATCATCCTACACATCACACACACCACGAATCACTCTTATCACCCACTATCTACCGATATAACACAAACCCAACCACACATCATCCACAACGCAACTCATTGCACAACGAGCGACGCCAAAACACATCACACAAACCATCCACACACATTCAGAGCATCATAAACTTAACTTACTAATTCCATAACGATAAAAATGATAAGTAGATATTATAATATTTAACCTAAATGATTTATGTAGAAAGTATTATTTTATGAAAAAATTCTCAGTTCAAACGATTAATCGATATATCGATTACACTTATCCTTTAGATCCGCTCTATGGGTAAGCTTATTTATTTAAATAATATTCATTAAGTAATAATTTATTATAGTTTAGATAAAATATCATATATATATATATTTAATACTTTGATAAATGTTTTTTCTAGAACGTGTATGTCGTCACAATATCGAAAACGATATTTAATATTCATTAATTTGGAAAAAATAATCTACCGAATCTAATTATTTGAAAAAAAAATTTAAAAAATAATATCATGAAAAAAAAGTAAAAAGAAATTGATATATATAATTTTGAATTTCACAACACACTAAGCGACAGAGAAAATTAGGAGCCTATGCGAATTTATTTACTTTTATAATACTTGAGTAATTAATTAATCTAAAGTTGTATAAACGCTATAATTATGAGTAATGATATACCATAACAAGAAATATGTTTTCAAAGACGATGAATATTTTATAACATTTTTCAAGTAAATAATATAACCTTATTTTAAAGTCAGAAAATATTATGTTGAAATATATAAGGAATAATTGATAGAATAATTCAAGATAAAAGTAGTATAAAAATTCCTTTCTTCAGTGTTCGTCAAGAAAATTGCTAATTAAATTCTAAACAACGGTTAAATTCCGACTGCGAAGAGCCTACATAATTCACCTTATAGTTGATTTCAAAAACTACAACATAGCTAACCGGAATTAGGAATAACAATTGATGGAATGCGGGACGAATTATGAATTTTCTTGGGCCTGAAATGCACGTTTGAAGTGTGAAGGTAGAGAAAGAGTATTTAGAAGAGCCAAAAATTATAAACCACGAAATAAAAAAAACGAGAGAATCACACATATGAGGTGAAAGCGAGATAAACGATTATATTCACATATATATCTGATAATCTCTTGTGTTTATATATACTAATAGATTTTCAGTTACCCTATCCAATTTCGCTTCACTCATCCCTCTCTCATACATCTTAAAATAAAAAGTAAAAATACTTATGAATTTAGTTATAAATAATTAATAAGTTAATTAATAAATTATGATGAAAGAGCCTATCAAGAGAACCCTTTATTGCTACTCGATTAAAAATAAATAGACTTCTATAATTTAAATTATAATTTGCATTTTTTATCTTTTTGTCTACAGAATATAATGGAAGGGTATTACTAAGCACCGATGACAAGAGTATCGGGGTCTCTCACGGCTTTCCGGGGAACTACGAGGTAGGACTTAATTCCCCCCCTCCGGGAGGGTCTCCGTAACCCCCGCTCTTCGGTATTGGGGTGTCGTGTCGCGGGGTCCTCCGCCCCTCCCTACAGGGGGTATGGAAACGTCCCCCTCTATTCCCACCGTCGCTCGAGCCCCCTAAATTGCACTATGGTACCTTTACAAATAATATACAAACGGTATTATATATTCTTACTGGTCCCAGCACCCCCTTCAAAAAATAAAAGCTCATAGTTTTTTTTTTTTATTATTTTATTTTATTTTATTTTAATTATTTACATTGTTGCCTAAACCAAAATTAATTTTATAAGGATTCATAAAAGTATTCCGAGTTTCGCCTGATTCAGTTTAACTGTAGTTGTAGGGGAGATACCTGGTGAGTGTTTTGTTTTCTTAATTAACCTACGTCTCTGAACATCGGTAAAAATTTTTTTTTGCCAGGAATCCGAGCGAGAATGTCAGCAAATCCATATTTTTTTTGACCATACTCTTTAAAAGTTCTTCATGTGGCATTAAAGTAATGAATAATGTTACTTTTTGAATTAATTGTTTGGGATGGTCCATTACTTAGAAATAGGCATTGGACCACTATTAATAAAATTAAAATAGTTATATAAATATTATTAATGAAAATATACAACTTAATAGTTATATTAAATAAATAATTTATAAATAAGTTAAAATATACCATTCGTAATTAATTTAGAATCCCTAATGAAAATGAAAAGTATTTTAATTATTAATTAGGTATATAATAATGGTACAAGGAAGACATTAATTATATGAGTAATGGTCTCGTCCGATTTCTTAGGTCAAAGTGGCTGTTCCTCCAATTACACCCATTAGTTATAATATATATATTTAGATCCACCTAAGGGACTTAAAAAAGTTAAAGGTTTTATCCAAAGTATTTGAGCAGATTAAATATGCAATATTTATAGGCCCTATCATCTATTAGAACACTAAAGAGATATATTAATTAAATAATATATAAAGATTATTAAATATAAGATATTAAAGGTGGAATGCTTGTTAAATCGTTGAAGATTGGAC
>JABUQX010036471.1:0-5000 GCA_015478945.1 Trachelipus rathkii | reverse complement strand
TATAATAATATATTAGTTGCAAAAGGGTATATACAGTCAGCATAAAGGAAACAAGCATAATAATTCCCAAATAGGAAAGGTCAGTTGATGTAATTTTCTATACTCTTTATAACGTTTAGTTAAAATCGTATATTCGAATTCGCAAATACTAGATCCCGAAGACTTCTAAATAGCCTCTGCCTACATTTTGTCATAATATAATATATATATATAATATATATATATAATTATATATATATATATATATATATAATAGTATATATATATATATTATAATAGTATATAATAATATATATATATATTAGTGATGCAGAAGGTTAACATCCGCATCCGCATCCGCGATTCCCCACATTATTAAAGATCCGCATCCGCCATCCGCTATCCGCACTTTGCCCTGCGGATGTCGCGGATGTTTTATTGTCGAATTTTGATAAAGAAAATTTTATTAATAAAAATACTTAAATATATCTGAAAAAATAAAATAAAAAAGTGTAAATGATTAATGCCAATTCAAAACTAACTGCGGTAGAAGTTAATGGTATGAAAGAACATTCCAGACTCGCGTGGAATAGTACACTTCAGTATGATGAAAGAAGTTATTACTCAAAGAACTTACTTGCTTCTTTACTCCAGTTCGATTCCAAAGTAACAATGTTAATTAAATTTGGAAAATGACATCATATCACCACTGCATTAAGCTATTGAAACCATTTGAAGAAACTACCAAAAAAAATCAGCGCCTCTACAGCTTCTGTCTCTTATGTAATACCATTAATCCTCAAAAAGAAGAAGCATTTTGAACCATCTTTCAAATGAAAATTGACGGGTTAAAAAGAATGAAAATGTAATTAAACTAGAGATAGAAAAACGCTTTTGTTCTTGTGGAAATTAATGACCTTCAAATTATTGCAACTTAGATTCCCGTTATAAGCAAGTTTTTTTTGTAACGATATTAGAAACAGGTTAAATGGTTACTTTGTGTTGCAGTTGAAAAACTTCAATAGGAACAGTCTATTTAATTCGCCACATTAAAAAGAAAAAAAACCAAATCTACAAGAACCAACCACTCTTCTACAGACTACATGTAAAATCAATAACAAATTCACTGCATGGAAAACTACAGCCCAATAGTGATGAAGAAACAACACGCGATTACCAAAAGATGTAGTGCAAATGATTGAAAACTATCACAAGAAAAACAATTAGATTCAAATGAGATCCAATCAGTTGGTTGAAAGTTTAAGCCAAAATGTTTACCCACGCGTTGCGTAAATTGCCAAGGAAAAACTTCAATCCGAAAGGTCTATTAATTAGCCATCCATTTAAAAGAAAAAAAATGAAATATACAAACCAACATCTTCTACAAGTAAATCATAACAAGATTCCACTGAAAATTTCTACAGTCCAAGTAGTGATGAAGAAACAAACACGCATTATATCAAAAGATGCAGTGCAATGATTGAAAAACTGATCATCAAGAAAACGACTAATACAAGATCAAAATGACGATTTACCTATTCAAGTTGGTGGACAGTGTAATTAAGCAAAATGTCAACTGTATTACCCACGCTTAAGTTAAACTTGCAAGGAAAACTATCCCTGGCCTGTCCTCCAACTAGTGTCCCAAGAATGAGAGAGTATTAGCAATGCTGGGCTAATATATGATGAAAAAAGAGAAACAGACCCTCAGCAGAAAAAAACAGACTCTCAGCAAAAAGGCAGAAAAATTGAGTCTCTCAAGCACAACCTACCTTCCAATATTTGAATTTCAATTACTAGTGCAAAAAATAAAATCCATGTAAAATCTCTTTCAATTAAGTCGGACGGTTAGGAAAGAGATTGATGAGGTCCATTTGAGGTTTGTGTCTTTCCTTCCCCACCCTGGTAACAATTATATAATAGATTGTGGCTAAAAAACTCGATAATATTATATAAATATATATATATATATATATATATAGATATATTATATATATATATATATATATATATATTAATAAATATAATATATATATTATAATATCTAAAGAGAAATGGTAAACGGCCAGAATGCGTAAGCGCAACTGGTAAAGCTTAAAAAATCAGAACATCCGCATCCGCGATGCGAAAAAAAAATGACATCTGCAGCATCACTGAATTATAATAGATATATATATATATATAAATATATAATATATATATATATATATATATATATAAATATATAATATATTTAATATAATATATATATATTATAAATATATAATATATATATATATAATATATGATAAATAATATATATCAGTAGATGTAAATATGCACTCGTCCTACTCGTGCTCAGCACGAGTTTAAATTATAGAAAAAATTAGGAAAAATTGGCAAATTTCATCAAAATTCTCTTGATTAATATTTTCATATTTTTTTGCGAAAGTGGTCAATAATGAAAATATTATATAATAAATATAAAGATTATCTCCTTCAAGAAGTTTTCATAGCAATTCCCCCATCAAAATAATGTTAACAACACATTTAAAATAGGACTAATCGTGCCCAAAGGAAAAGGCGGATTTGGTATCTGTGAATTTATAGTATAAATTTTTTTATAAAATAAAATACAATATATAAAATTATATGATGTTTTAAAAAAAAAATGGTAGTTGCCGGTCTTATAATAACATTTTTTGAATAAATATTTTTATAAACAAAAAAGATTTAATAAACAAATAAAATAAATAATTAACTTAAACAAATATAAATAATTACATATAAAACGTAAGAGCGTGAGAAAAAGTAATATGTAATAATGAAAATATAAATAGTAACGTTAGATAGTCAATTACTAAGAATGAGAATAACATTGACAATATTATGAAATAGATATTTGGAACAGTGGATATACTTCATATAGATATGTTAATTTAATATATTATAAGCCTATAATTATATATATATGTTATCTAATATTATAATATATTATATATTATATATTTATATATATAATTAATAATTAAATAATATGGTTAATATAATTAATAAATATTTTAAATATTATAATATTATCTTAAAGATAAATAGGTTTTTAAATACTATAATAATAATATTATTATTATTGAGAAGAGAAGATAGATATGAAGATGAATAATTATAATAGGTAATATAATAGGTATTATTAATATATAATTGTAGATAGAGAGATGGAGAGAGAAATAAGTTTAGTTAAAATAAATATAAATAAATTAAGTACAGCATAGATCTGATATAAATAATATATTATAATATATTAATAATATTATTATAATAATATATATTAATAATATATATATATAATATTATATTATTATTTATATAAATATATTATTATATATTTAATAATATATAATTATTATAATATATATTATATATATAATATACTATAATAATATATATTTATAATATTATTATATATAATATATATATATATAATAATAATATATTATAGTAATATTATTAATATATATTAATAATAAATATATTATTTATATTAAATATATATATATATTATATATTATATATAGATATAATATAATTTATATAATTATATATTAATTAATATAAGAGATATAATATATGATTATAATATAATATATAATTATATATTATATATATATATTATATTTAATTAGTAGATCATATTATTACTTTGTTAGATAATAATATTAATATTATAATAATTAATATTATTATTAAATAGTATATATAATATTATATAATAAATATATAATATAACTATATAGGTAATAAACTGTTTATAATTCTTTATTAGGTAGGCTCTTATTATAGTAATATTATCAAATAAAAATATAATTTCACAGGTAGCTCAATCTATGAGACATATATATAGATAATTATAGCAATTAATAAAGAAAAAAATAATCATATCTCAAAATACTTTAACAAATATCTATTACAGACATGTAAATAGCTAAAATCAATTTTTGTGATATAATATAATCGCTATCTGCTAAAAAATGGATAGTAGGGTGAGCTGTTAAAATAATAATTAAATAATTAGTTCTGTACTGTTAAATTAGTAATATTAATATATATGTATTTACTTATAGTATTATGATGATAAATGAGTATTACTAATTAAATTAAGGGACCTTTTATAACGGTTACTCGTTAACAATAAATAGACAATAATATCTAAGTAAATATAGTTTATGTTTTTGTTGTTTTTTAAATTAAAGAATAAACCCCAAGGTCAAGACAAGCATGCCGCGTCAGATGAAGCTGGTAACCGTGTGGTCTCTAGGGCCGTCCTAGGAAACTACTGAAGTGATATGAGAACTTATTTCCCCCCTCTCTACAGGGTGAGAGGGCGGAAAGAAACCCTCGCTTCTTTTATTATAATTATAGGTTAATTTTATAAGGTGTCTACTAGGGTCGATTCCTCCCGCCCCTCTCCATCTAAACTTCGTATATACATGTATGTGAAAACGAGTCCCCCCTCACATGTGTTTTCCCCGTTCGCGGCTTTTTAACCCCCCAAAATCCTACTTTTTCCCTTTTTTCTAAATAAAATGATAAATCGTGATTATAATTTTTCAAATATATTAATTAAATTTCGCCCCTAATAAAGGTTATAAATAAATAAAAAGATTACATTTCTCGTATACTCCTTAGAGATACATTCTTTATATATTATGTATCTAGATAAGCTAACCTGTGAAAATTTATTTATTTATTTAACCAATATCATTGAGTGGTATACATGATGTAAAAAACTTATTGTAGCGTTGCATTATAATTAATATATTAAATAATATATTATATTTATAATATTATTTATTATTAATAATATAAGTATTATATATTATAGTATATACGTATATATATTAATTAATTTAATATATAATATAATATATTATATATATATATATATCATATTAATTAGATATATATATAGATAATTAATATATCTATAATATATATATATATTATTATATATTGCTCAGGTTCTAAAAGCTGACTATACATGA
>JABUQX010036470.1:10000-23869 GCA_015478945.1 Trachelipus rathkii | reverse complement strand
AGAGAGATGAGTGCCACCGACGTTAGTTTCAAATACACAACTATAATAAACTGAAGATCCACTCTCTATATCTCATATTGACAGATATCTCCAGAAAGTCACACATCATAACTAAGTTCTCATTATCGTACAGGTTTTATTGACATGTCACAGATTGGACCGAATCATTTACTATAATCATACAACCGCTAATATATCATTTAGACATTACTCAAACATAATGATTTAACACCATTTGGTATTTATATTATAATTACTTATAGTACTTATATTCGCGTACAGAGGAGGAATTCTGTACATATACCATATTACATCCTAACAAGTATCGGCATCATCAGAATTAGCAACACCGTTTCCTTATCCCGCTACCTACGTGCTCTCATTTATCTTTCCTAACATTACAACACACATGCTAGATACACAGTTATATATTATGCATTCACCACTGTAGTAGATATCACTATGTCTTCACTACTGCTTTCCTATTCATTCATTTTGTTTTCATAATCGCCTACTGTACAATATCACATAGTCAAATGTACTATATTCGCTTATCTACATTTATCGATATCTCATCATGTTTCATCTCCCTTAGTACATATCGTCATTTATATACCCTCTTAAATACCATGTGTACCTAATATTATATACAGTATACGATTCATAATCAATTTATCTGTCGAGAAAGATGCAATCAAGGTAAGTTATACGTAGGCTGGATTTCAATAATAAGACCAGTAGACCGAGGAATGCATAAGCATTCCTACGATGAAATAAGATATTATAGTGTGTATATTAGTTTATAATAATGGTTATCGCAACCTATTACAAGCTGACCAGAGATTACTAATATAATGTTAGATACCTATACTGCTGATGAACACCATTAAGAATAATGTATTAAATGAATATGATATACTATAATAATATACTATAACTATATATATATGAGTATATAATATAATATATATATATATTATTATATATATAATTATATATATAAATATAACTATATACATATATTATAATATATATGATATATAAGCCAATTTATTATATATACACACATATAAAAGATAACGTGATGAAATACCTGGAGTAATAAAATTAAATTTAATAATTTACTAATATGAGTAACTACTTATGAGACTATCGGGAGGTGGGAAACAAATTTTACTAATAAACTACGCAATTTTATATACTTAGATGTTTATTTTTAGAACATCAGTAAAGAGTCTCGGAGAAATGCTCAACGAGTACTAATTTATTTGTATCGAAAGCAAAGCTCATCAACTTTCCCATATACGCGACACAAAGTAAGACCTGTAATGTTTGCACATACGATATGTCTTGTTTCCTGGGGAACGAGATACCTTGACCACCCCGCACGCTATATAGGTTATTAAGATTCATGATTTTAGATTTTCTGCATCCTAATGGAGATAGGTATGTTTTCCCTTGGTACTGTTGGGTGGGAGAGATATTTGAAGAGTAGTATATGGCACATTCTTGTTCTAGATATTAGTTTCATTTAGTTATTAGTAGCATTTGTATTATATATTTCCAAAGATTGGTGTTAATTATAAGAATTTTATAATGTTAATTGTGGTGGCGGGGTGTTGTGTAATGAATGTACTGTTGGTGAGTGGAGCTGCAGTATTATGCGCAGTCTGATGGGTTGTGCTGTATGTGGTGTTGAGAGAGTCGCTCAGGTGTGTTGAGGATATGTGTGGTGAATGTGTGTATATCGAGATAAGATGTGACCGTATTATGTTGAAGGATATTATGGGCTTATAAATTTGTATATATTATTATTAATATATTATATTAATGTATTACCATTTAATTTTATTATTAATATATTATTATTTATAATATTAATTATTTATATTAATATTAAATATTTATATATATTATATTATATTATTAGGGTATTTATATTAATTTATACCACTACAACTACATTATTATACTACTTACTTATGTAATTACTATCATTATATCTACATACTTTTTGTCTTATCTCTTATTAAAGTGTACAGTGAGCTTTGTCTATACTGACCTTACTCTTAAATACTGAAGCAGTTGAATTTATAGTAAGTATAGGTTTGGTCATTAGTATAGAACACGGCGCAATAATCAGGAAATGGGGTAAAGTTTTTTCCCCGATAGTGGACCATTGGTTATCAGCGAGGTTAGTATTATGTGAAGTGTGCTTATGGGAATTACTCCGACCGGCCCGGGGGAGTACCGAACAGACTAACTAAGTGATTATTACATTATCAGATTAAAGAAATGGGCTAGGAGCGAGAGAAACTGTGATATATGGCCTAGTACGGGAGAAAGAATCGATCAGTGCCAAACTACAAAGAGATAAATGGACTAGCAGGTTTATGTCAGGGGTGAGTAACTAATTGTGTAATCCGTGGCCATCCTACTACTATCAACTAGCAAAGGCGTGTAGAACCCTACTACACTTAGACAGATATATGCCTATAATGAGGCGTATCGGTTACGCCGGGTCCTCCTAACTGAAGTTCATAAGAGTAGGAATTATTCTAATCCTGATTGATAAGGGAACAGTATTAAGGAGAATATAAGTACTAGCGCTATATTCTACGGTACAGGCTGTAGCGGCCTCTTCAGTCCTCTTTCGCCTTAGCGTCATGATCAACTATACAATAATCGTCTTGCTCTCGTATGGATCCCGATTCTTTCTACAAGAACCCCGTAGGTCCGTACATTATTTTCAACAATTACTAACTTATATCCTAACACTTATCTACGTGTTTGTCTTTATCTTTTTTTCTGTTTGCCGGTCGCTAGTCGATATGTGCAACTGCATTTCTTGTATGCACCGAGTGACAGAAAATTTGCTCCCATTTTGAGTATGATGTATAAGAGAGATGGGCTCGGTGATTGAATTATATTATATTTTATGTTTCATTATATTAGGTTATTATGTTAATTTATTATATTTTATTTACTACATCTTTTTATATTTTCAATAGGTTTTTAATTATATTATTTTAATAGTTATTATATTATTTTGGGTATCATATAGTATATTATTTAATATTTTATCAGTTTTTAAATTTTACCATTTATATTATTTTGTTTAAAAGTATATTGGGTTAATTATTATATAATTAAGTAATTAAATGATGTTAAATTACATATTTATTATAACATCATGTTTTCTAACTGCTGGTAAATTTTGTATAAACTTAAATATATCTAATATTTATATTACATGTATATCTATATATATATATTAATTTAAAAGTCCTGGAATAATGAGTTTAATATGAATTTCAGGATTTTATTTAGTTAGGTAATCTTAATGTCACACTCACGACGATAGTGTACGTACAATGAAATATCTTTATTATATCGATTTATTATTTCTATTTATTTTATTATAAAATATCTTAGCATAAAATAATACCATGTTGATATAACGTATCAAATTGTCATAACTTAGTATCTATTTTATCGTTTTTTTAAAAGTTAATTATATTATAATTTTTATATTATTATATAGTTTATATAATTTTATATTATTTATATAATATATCATATAAAACTTTATATATATTAGTAAATATATAAAAAAATTTATTTCAAAAGGTATAAGTAAACTATATATTGATGTATCTTTAATATATTATTATTTTATTATAAAATATTATATTTATTTAAAAAATTATTAAGCCTTATTTGATATTCTACACTGAAATATAAAATTATTATTAAATATTTTTTCTTTTAATAATTATATGGTACTTAAGTATAATGTATATATCTTCTATATATGACTACTACTAAATTATTCTATCATAGTATATATATTCCAAAAGCAGTAACACTTCTGTTTTAGCATTGCCACATCTTACCCTCAAGCGCCTCATAGTATAGAGGATCGAAACGTTTAACTTAACGGGGACGACGAAACGGGAGGTCCGGATCAAGAAAAATAAGCCGTTGTCATTCGGTGTGTGAGGTAGCGTCTATGATCTACACTAGAATACCCCAGAATGTGTCGGTTCTAGAGAGCGTGAGTGCCACGCGAGTATGATGTATAATGTAGCGCGCGTGTAGATAGGGCTAGGGTGGTATAAGCTATGGAGCGGTTAGGTTATTTGGAGGGTCTAGGATGCGCTACTGCTTTAACTGTTTAGGTACATCCATTTGGGTAACATAGTGTTCAGTGATCAGGACTATAACACTTCATTAAAAAAAGTTCACTATGTAATAGCAATCTTTGGACAAAAAAATATGTCTTTCTTTATACTTATTAACCTTATCGATCAATAGGACAAAATGCAGTTGTTAAATATGAGTACTAAATAATTTTGATAACATTGATTGCAGTCCTTAGTTAAATATCATTCGTGTCTTTACTAAAAAAAAATATTCTTTTTATGTTTTTAACAGACGTAAATATCCCATTAATAACTATTAATCAACTCCATCTTGTATTTAGTTTTTACACAAAAGATGGAAAGATAAATTTATAGCGTAGATGTAAAAGTAGTTCGTGGCCTGTCACGACATATAGAACTAATTCTGTTCTGTCATTTACTGTGTGTCAGAGCGATAAGCAGTTAACATAAAGTTTATGCCTGACAAAGTCACAAAATACACTCGCATACCACTTACTCAATTTAAATAATATCAATTGAGTTCTCATTTGTATAGTGGAGATATATTGACAGAGATGTAGACCCAACTCTAGCTAAAGCAGAATTGTCAACAGAAGTATGAATCGATTTTACAATAATATGCAAATCGGTTAAAAAATCTGATTAATTACGTTATTATATACAATATATATACCTATATCTATATATATATATTAATATAATAATATATCATATAATAATATATCGTATACTAAGTACTATACTATTAATTAAATATAATATTTATTTTATTTATATATTTAATATAAAAATATATACTATATATCGTAGTATTATATCATCATAAGCCAAATACCTCTTCATCATTAAATATTTTAACGTTATTTCCTTCCAGTGTCCCTCCGCATTATAAGTAATGGTATAACTTTTAATAAACATCCCAACTTGGTAATCATAATATAACTTGTATTTCTGTTTACATAAACATTAAACTTATTTAAATAAGCAGGAATCTAAAGGTAGCTAGCAATTATTTGAAAATCATCATTATACGGTCTATATATTTTTGTAAAAATTATCGACCAAAAATATATACATATTTCTGAAAATATTTTTAAAATATTGAATAGTTAATTTTAAACATATAGTAATTCTACTTTAACAATAGACATTAGAGCAAAAGTTTATCATGAATCCTACAATGCTGATACATGTTCGGGTCAAAACGATAGCACTAACGTCTTAGAAATATATGTTAAACATTTATAAACAACCGTTTATAACACTTCTCACTAAATATTCACATTACATGACTCTCCTACCTGAAACCTAAGAAAAATAAACAGAAATCAAACAAATAACAAATAGTACGTACGAATAAACATAAAATAAATTTTAAAGAGCAGTAAATGATAACTTGAAAAAAAAATTATAAACAATTACAATAGATACAGTAAAATAGCACTACCACACTTCCCTGTAGTTCTTGTGAAGGTGAAGTATCATTTATATTGATAACATAATCTATATAGTATATATACTTATTACTATTAATAATAAACATATATCTAATATAAGTATATAGAATACTTTCACATATATATGAAGATATATAAAGTATTACCATACAGACCGAACGTCTTCTTACCGTTAAACGTAGAGACAGCGGTATATTATATTTAGAAAAAAAAGTCTCTATCTATTTCACACCTATTTTTCATATATATTATCATCTCTCTATATAATATTATAATTATTAATATATTAATAGTATTTTTTTTTTATTTAATAATTAAGATATAATTTATAATATTATATACATTATATATATAATATATATAATAATATATTAATTACTGTACTATATATTATATGACTTTATGAATATATACTATACTAAATAGAGGGTATATATATATATATTGTCTAGGACATTATTGAGTGGCATAAGATCATAATTAAATTAAAATAGACTGGTATCGCAGATAAAATATTCCACAATTAATGGGAGAATAACAACAGGAAAAATATAGAGCGGAAGAACAATAATGATAATCCTGGGCGCCAACAAAATAGCTCGGAGTATCTTACCTTTTCTCAAAAAGAACTCTAACTATCTTATTTCTAATTACTACTATGTGTTTAACTTTATTATAAACTTATATTTAATTCAGTGTTAAAATTCTATTCCTAATTTTCTTTTATCTTTTTATATCATCTTATTCTATATAGTATTGTTTCTATCTTATCTTTATCTTTCTCTTTTTGAAATTATCTTATCCTTGAAAAAGAATATTTTGTTTCTTTGATATTTTATTCTATGTTGTTACTAAATATATGTACGAACATAAATATAATTTTTTATAATAACTTGTTGGCCAATTGTAGTAAATGATTTGTAGAACCTCAACACTGAATTTATGTTTGGGGAAATCGTGAGTGCAATGGTCATCGATTTTATTTTCCTTTTTTTTAAACCATTTTTATTAAACAATTATATTATTATTATATTATTTATTATTAATTATATATTATATTTATTAGTTAATTATATTATTTCATAGATAGTGATATATTAAATAACATTATTTCACTTTTTATATTATTAAATAAAATAATAATATAATTTAATTATTATTATTAACAATTTTTATTATATTAATTTATTATTAATTATTATTATTTTATTGATTTTATTATTATTTATTATTATATTTAATTATGTATTATTATTATTATTTATATTTTTTATTAATTATTATATTGATTATTATTATATTATTATTTATTATTATTATTATTTATTATTATTTAATTATATATTATTATTATTATTATTAATTATTATATTATTATTCATTAATTATATTATTAGTAGTAGTAAGTAGTAGTAGTAGTAGTCAGTAGTAGTAGTAAGTAGTAGTAGTGTAGTATGTAGTAGTAGGTAGCTAGTAGCAACGTTCCCATGTGCTTGTGCTATTACAATTTTGGGCTTTCTACTTTTGTTAAATAAAAAATGTGATGAAAAACAAAAAGTACCTTTAGTAAAAGAATGCAATTATAATGCGAACTTTATGCAAAGTAATGATATGAATATTATTTATATATATATATATAAATATATATTAATATATATTATATATATATATATAAATATATATAATATATTTATATATATATATATAATATTACAGATATATAATAATATATATATATATATATATATATATTAATATATATAATATATTATATATATATATATATATATATATATAATATATTATATATCTATATATATATTATAATATATATATATATATATATTATTATATATACATATATATATTTATATATATATATATAATATATATATATATATTATAATATATATATATATATAGAATAAATTATATATATATATATATATAATATATATAATATATATTATATTAATATATATAATTTATATTTTCCTGCATAGCCATATTCTGTAGTAGGCATGTTAAGTTAACTGTGTGAATTTGGTTAATTAAGTCAATAAAAATTTATTATTAAAGAGATTTTAAAAATGCCTGTCTGTATGATAGATTCCTGCAATCTTAAAGTTCTTCCTTATTTTTTTATTAATATATTAGTTATTATTATTCATATTATATATTATTATTATTATTATTACATATATTATATTAATCATTATCACCATGATATTTATTATCTTTGTTACTGTTTTGAGTTTTTAAAGATCTATATTTATTATTATCTATTTTCTTATTATATATTATTATATGTAGGACATTTGTTTATTATTATTATTATTATTACTATTATTATTATTATTATTATATTATTATTATTATTATTATTATATTATTATTATTATATTTATTATTATTATTATATTATTATTATTAGTTATTATTATTATTATTATTATATTTCTTGATATTTGTTTTAATCATTATGATATGTTTGGATATGTTAATTATTAAGTTATTTATATATCTATTATTTATTATCTATTATTTTTTTATTATTTATTATATCTTTATATTATTATTATTATTCATTATTATTATTTTTATTATTATTAATTATTATTAATTAATTAATTTTATTATTATTATTATTATTATTATTTATAATTATAATTATTATTAATTATTATTTATTATTAATGATTATTAATATTATATTATTATGTAATAGATTATTATGATTATTATTATTATTATTAATTATTATTATTATTGATTTTATTATTATTATTATTATTATTATTATGTATATTATATTATTATTATTATTATTATTGTATTATATTATTATTATTATTATTAATTATTATATCATAATTTTAATTATTTAATTATATTTAATTAAATTATATATTATTATTATTTATTAATTATTATTATATTATTATTTTTTATTATTATGATTATTATTATTAATTATTATTATTATTATTAATATTGATTATTATTTTATTATTTATTATTATTATTATTATTATTATTATATTATATTATTATTATTATTATTATTATTATTATTATTATTATTATTATTATTAATTATTATTATTATTATTATTAATTATTATATATTATTATTATTATTGTATTATAATTATTATTGATTATTATAATTATAATTATAATTATTATGTATTATATTATTATTATATTATTATATTATTATTATTATTATTATTTTATATTATTATTATTATTATTATTATTAGTTATTATTATTATTATTAATTATTATTATTATTATTATTATATTATTATTTATTATTATTAATATTCCCTTGGTATAAAGATTAAGATAATCTGCATTTGAAATTAATATTATAATGTAATTAATCGGCCTGTCAGCACCAGAAGATAATTTCTTTAATATAAATGCCAACCTGTATAATATATGTTTGGATAACAGATACAGTGTCAATTAAACATGGTCTGACAGGTCACAATAAGTAATTAAGAACCTTATATCAATTTCCCATTCTTCCGTATTATTGCCCTGCAAATAAGTAGTATACAATGCTGTGAATACATTCAATTTTACTGAAATAAAACGGATTATTATTATTATTATTATTATTTAGATTTTTTATTATTATTATATATTATTTTATATATTATAATTATTATTATTATTTATTATTAATATATTAATTTTATATTATTATTATTATTATTATTTATTTATTAAATGACATTTGCTTATATTATTATTATTAATTATATTATTATATTATATTTTATTATTATTATATTATCATTATTATTATTATTATTCTTATTATTATTCTATTTTATTATATTATTTATAATTATTATATTATATTATTATTATTATTAATTATTATTATATTATTTTTAATTATTATTATATTATTATTATTTATTATATTATTATTTATATTATTAATATTTAATTTAATTATTCATATATATTATTTAGTCCTATATGCTATGTTATTAAACACAAATTGCTTTTTAAATTATTTTATTTAATTTTTTATAATTATTTTGTTGTCTGCTATTAATTTTAATTAACACTTTGTTAATCATGTCATTCTGTTCAAATACAAATCCAAGATTTCTCTACTTGGCTCAAAAAACAAGTCCTTACTCCCACCGATGCACATTTTAACAATATATACATATTTACGTTTTTTTTTTTTCGTCTCCTACAGAATGAATCAAAACCAGGGTCTAGCAGAATTCTCCAGATTCCAGATCAACATTTTCCTATGTTTTCTCTCTTCTTCTCTTCTTCTTCTTCTTATAGTGTTGGGAGGGGTGAGCTATCAATGCACCAAAAACAGAGTACAGTAAGATTAGAACATGACCTAAGTTGTCAATAAAGCCCCCCTCCTCTATGTGCTCTCCCTCGCTGTCCTTAAAGTTCTGTCCCGCCGCAGTCTGATTTATGTATTCTTAACTTTCCTCATTCTGCCTATTCCCCTCCTTTCCTCTAATTAACGGGTATTTCCAAAATAAATCATCCTTATACATCATCAAACCCACTTCATTCCCTATTCCTATTTATTATACCTTTAAGATTTCCCATACTCTCTTTCTTAACCTGCTCACTTCTTCCAGAAAAGCTTTCCTATTACCTTGTAGGCCCATTCATGCTTTCTTCTAACCGTTCATTTCACTTCTTTTTTTCCTCTTACGTATACAACCTTTTACTCCCTACATATTTTCCATACATCTTTTCTTTCGAAAAATGTAATTGACTTTTTAGCAAATTCACCTATGAAATCTTTTTTATTTTTAACCCTTTTGCATCACCGACTACTCATTTCACCATTCACAATCGCCATTTTACTTCTACTTTTAGAACAACCAAATACCTCTTGTACTGTACAAACGCTTCCTTCATTTGCCTCTAGATTTGCTAAATTTCATCTTTTCACATATCAACTGAGTTATTTTTCAATTTTTTCACAATATTTGCCTTATAACCCTATTCATTTAACTTTCCACATCTATTCTACCACATTCCTTCCTTTTTACCTTTCTTTTACATTCGTGCCAAAACTAACTATTTTACATAAAACAACATAACACTGATAATCCTATCCCCAACCCCTTCACTGTTTAACATTCATCAGCGAATTTCAACATTCTTTCACCAGAACAATAAATATACTCGTAACTTCGACACATCTTCTGTCAAACACCAACTATCTTAATACTTATGAATATTCTTGTGTTTCGAAGAATGTATTCTTGCACACATATCTCTCCTCTCCTCACAGAAAATCAATCACCTTCCTCTCTTCTCATTTTCTCCAGCACCAAAAAGTCACCTCGTTTACCATCCTTATTGTTGATTATCTACCAACTTTTCAAGTCATCCAACACAGTTATTCTGAAGCCCCAACTTACTCTGTTCAAAACATCTTTCAGGCAGTTCCAGAAAGTCTCACTTCCTCATCTTCCTCAGATAATAATATGCTACAAACTCCACTTACCTTATACTTTCCCCAAACTTAAATTTATACATTATTATTCTATTGTGCTTCATACAAACAAAATCCACCATAGGTCTGTGTCACAAATTACTTATCATCAGAATCACATCATCTTCTCTCCCCCTCTCATTCCACTCCACACATAAATAATATAACTACTCGAAACTGATAGTTCAGGGATCTTCTACCACCTAATGTAATAGCATTCATAACTACTCAACTTATAGCATGTTAAAAATGATTTATATCTTCTTGGTTAAACATAACTTGCAATTATGATAGAAGAACTTTAGACTCGTTGTATGTTGTTATATGATATATACAGTTTCTTTTTTTTTTTTTTTTTTTTTTTTTTTTTTGCAAATTTTTGTTTAGTCGTATTATTAGTTTGATATCTTATTATGTTTTATAAAAATTAATAAACACCTAATCCATTACTCAGAACCTTTATTTAATATTTGTATATATATAGTATATATGTCTTATATATAATATATATATATAATATAGTATATATATATAGTTATAATGTATATATCATATATATATATATATATATATTATATAGATATATATATATACATATTAGTATAGTATATATTATATATTATATATATAGATCATATATATTACATTGTAATGTGAATATATATATATGTATAATAATATATATATATATATATATATATATATAATAGTATAATTATTATATAGTATATAATATTATATATATAATATTATATATATATATATTATATATTAGTATTTATATAATTATATAGTAATATATATATATATATAATATATTTATATATATATATATATATTAATATAATAATATATTATATAATATATTAGAATATAATAGGTGTGCATCGTTACTCAAAAAAAGTTGTTGTTCGTTACCTGTGACTCGTTACACGGAAAATGTGGAGGTTCCGAAATCGTTATTCCCGTTCTTTGAAAGGAAAAAGTAACGAAGTGCTGTTACTCCGTTACTTTTAGCTTTTGACTTTGACATTAATTACGGTATCTTAGGTAATTATTTGGTTTGTGTATATTAAATTTCAACATTTATATCATATATTAAAAAACATACCCTTATGTAAGATTCTAGCGCACTCAACACTTAGTCCCTTTACATCCACCAACGATTTAATTGCACCAGTTCTTTCCTGCCATTTCACAACTTCCTTCTACACTTCTGCATCATCCGGTCCCTTTTTATCCAACATATCCTAAATATTTAAATCTCAGACACCTGGTTCCAGCTGCTCTCACCATGTAACATAACTTCACTGCGAGGACTGTCCTCACTCACAAGCCATATACCTTACTCTTATCTATCGTTTACCTTCAAACATCTCCTTTTACCAACCCTGCCCAAACTAATCTACCAATCCTCTCAAATCTCTCAGTTTCGCCACAGCAAAAACCAAATCATCCGCAATATAATAGGTAGGGCACCATATTTATATATATATATTATATATATATATATATAATATATATATATATATATTATTATATATATATATATTATATTATATATATATATATTATTGATATAGTATAATATATATATATATCTAAATTATATATAATATATAAATATATATATATATATATATATATATATATATATATTATATATACTATATATAGATACTTGAGCAAGTGATACTTTAAGCCTATGAAGTATCAATGAAGAAGAAATTTAATCTTACAATGATAAATGTAGTTTTGTAGTTTAAATTCATTGTCTTTGAAATCACGTATATTAAAAAGTGAAGTTGAATAAAAATATTAATATTAATTAAAATAAAATTTTTAATATATATTTTTTTTCATTATTAATGGAAAAATAATGTAGCTTTTAAAAGGAAAAAATTAAAATTGCTTTTATCGGGTTTATTAATTTAATTAAAATTTTAATATATAAATGTAATATATCATATATAATATATATTATATATTAGTTATTAAAAGTTTTATGTGTATTTTTAAATATATATAAATAGAAATTTTTAATATATATATATATATATATATATATATATATATATATATATATATATATATATATATATATATATATATATATATATATATATATATATATATATATATATATAATATATTATATATATATATATAATTAGTATATATATATATATAGTAAATTTTATCATAGACATATATATCTATTATATAATATATATATATAATATATATAAATATATATTATTTAAATATAGTTATATTATATATATATATATAATATATATATATATAGTATATTAATATATATACTATTTATCTATATATAGTAGTATATATATAATATATATATTATAATAATATATATATATTTCTATATATACTAATTTTTCATAAAAATTCAAATCTTTACTGAGACTTATTTCTTCTTATACAAACAAATAAAACTTCTACAAATAGTATGTATTTGAAAGATTATTTCTTCTTATATATATATATCTTATATATACATATACAATGATATATATAATATGTATATATGTATGTATGTATGTATGTATGTATGTATGTATGTATGTATGTATGTATGTGCGCGAAACTACAATAAAATCTTCGCAATAATATTTTACTTGTTTAATTAAGTATCTGTATTGGTATAATAAATCACTCTTCGTCTCCAGTATATAAATTATTTTATATTTTACAATTTATAAAACCTGATAACGA
>JABUQX010036470.1:2500-5000 GCA_015478945.1 Trachelipus rathkii | reverse complement strand
AAATAAAACAAAAGTAAGATATGTAACCTTTTTCAAATATTATTGTATCTTTTTATCAGCTGTGTCCATAAGTAGTGTTTTAAAGTTAGTAAACATTAGTAAAAAGGTATTCCTAACCTAACCTAACCTAACCTAACCTAACCTAACCTAACCTAGCCTAACCTAAAATAACCTAACCTAACCTCTTACCTAACTTCATTTCACCCCTAGAAAATCTATTTATGTATCATAGCGACTACCTGCGAAAAATATTTCTGGATCCGACCTCCCGTTCCGTGTCTCCGTTAAACAACTTTGTCCATATATATATATATATTATTTTTTTTGTATGTATGTATCTATTTAGTATATATTATATAATATATATATTATATATATATATATATATATATATATATATATATATATATATATAATATATATATAATCATCATCACCACCCACCTTCTCTCCCCAAAACTGGGGGTAAGGTGCGTCACATACACCAGCAGCAGAAAAGTAGTAGAAGGATATGACATGACGCAAGTCTAAAAGAAAGCCCAGCCTTACCACCCACTTTATACCTTTTGTACTCCCTTTATGCAATCAGTTAGAAAATTCCACTCTAGAACTTCATGGGACCGCGACTGACCCTCATTATAGCATCTTGTCAATTTCCACTCTAGAACTTCATGGGACCGCGACGGACCCTCATTATAGCATCTTGTCAATGTAGGGTTCATCCCTTGGCCTAGGTGGGCCACAACCATACCCCCTCACAAAACCCTGCCATTTACTCTTATTATGCACCTTTCTTCTCGCCTCTGCCAAACTCACATTTCTCTCCTCCAGCCATTTGTTTACTGACTCAATCCACTTTTTCTTCGGTCTCCCAGCCGGTCGATTCCCAACACACTCACAACTATACATCCGCTTAACCAACCGACTATCATCCATCCTTTCCACATGACCAAACCATCTCAAGTACTTTCACTTATTCTCTCATTTACTCCCTTCTTCATACCACACAACTCCTTAATGCGTTCATTCCTCATTTTATCAATTCTTCCCACACCTAACACTCTCTTAAGATTGTCCATCTGAACACATTGTACTTTAGATCTATACCTATTATTTCAGACCATAGTTTCACTACTATACATTAACACAGGTAACAACATTTCCTCATGTAAAACCCTAGCAGACTTAGTTTCTTTACATCCACCAAGGATTTAATTGCTCCAGTCACTTTCCTACCATTCACAACTTTCATACAACATTCTGCATCATCCGTTCCCCTTTCATCCAACATATATCTTAAATATTTAAACTCAGACACACACTTATTCCAGTTGCTCACTATCCAACATAACTTCACGCCGAAGACTGTCCTCCCACACAACCATAACCTTACTCTTATCTAAGTTTACTTTCAAACCCCTCCTTTTACACACCCTGCCAAATCCCTCTACCAATCCTCTCAAACTCTCTTCAGATTCGCCACGCAAAACCAAATCATCCGCTTACAATAAGCAGGGCACCCTTCACTCTCTTCCATCCTCCATCATTCTAACACCATCCCCTGCCACCTCCACCTTTAATTCTTTCATAACTCCATCCATATAAAAATTGAATAACTAAGGAGATATAACACATCCCTGCCTCACTCCGCTATTAAAACATTAAAAAAAATATATATATATATATATATATATATATATATATATATATATATATATATATATATATATATATATACTATATTATATATATATAATAAATATATATAAAAATAATAGAATATTTATTATATTTAATGTATATAATATATATATATATAAACTAATATAATAATATATTATATATAATATATATATATATATATATATATATATATTATATATATATATATATATATACTATATATATATATATATACTATACCTATCCGGATACTCACAGATATATAATTCAATATATCAGCTATATAATATCTATGACTACACTCACCCTCCCCTACCGGAGTGAGATCGTTACTTTAAACACAGTGAATTGGGGAGCGACAGAAACATCTTACCTATATATCGTAAAGAACATATATATATATATATATAACTATACTATATATATATATATATATATATATATAATATATATATATATATATATATATATATATATATATATATATATACTATATATATATATATATATATATATATATATTATATATATAATATATATATATATATATATATAATAATCCGTGGGATGTTAGAGAGAAACTTTCCATGTTCCGAATCGGAAAAGGAAAGGCGACTAAAAGGACAGTGGTAGCTGGGTTTGGGTTTTGCTACCACATACTTTATACCCTAAGAATACACATGTATGTCTAGATTTCTGGGGCATGCTTGCGCACTCCAACCCCAGTTCTGGAGAAAAGGGGCAGTCTGATGTAGATGATGATGATTGATTTGATGATTGTGTGATATATATATATTATATATATATATATATATAT
>JABUQX010036469.1:0-41776 GCA_015478945.1 Trachelipus rathkii | reverse complement strand
TATATATTAAGTAAATCGCATTAAATATTCATCTAAACCAGACATCTTTTACCACCCTCTTTTGATTTCCTTATCTCCGAGATCCGACATAATATTTATTCACCAACTAAATAATTGATTTAATTTCCTACTATCTTCGAGCCACCCATAATATTTATTTACAATTTCTTCTAATTGCTTAATCTTTCACTTTCATATATAAAGCAAAGACTTTTTTTAAATTCATATGAATATATATATGTAAGTTTAACTTAAAATATTATATATAAATGTAATAATATTTATTGATGAGTGATTTAAAATTATATATAACTATCGGGTAACCCATCTTAACCTTTCACTTAATATTACATATATGGAAATCCACCGCTTAGTTTTTATTATATAATGAAAAGCCTTTTAAATATTTCCCGGAATAATGAGGGAATAGATTATCCTATAAGAATTTGTAATGAAGATTAAATTCCAGAAAATTTTAGTATCAATGTGTGTTTTTAATTTGTTTCCCTATCCCTATCCTTCATCATGTACTCCCTTTATTTTCTATCTCATTCTATCCCTCTTCTTGGGGGCCCTCCCACAAATAATATTCTATAGGAGCCCCTCACTTTTTGCAAAATCAAAAGTATTATTAAAGTCGATACAGGAGATACCAAAGTAAATAAAAAAAGAAATGGATCTTTATATTTTTAAAAGTTTGACCAACACTTCCCAATTGGTTCTCCTATAAATTATTACCAACCACCTCCCTCAATTAGGGCCTTCTTTCAAAATAATACTACAATACTTATGCCTATTTCTCAACTATTTCCCGTAAATTAATACCAAAAGGTCCTACAAGAGAGGGAATAATTATGGGTAAAAAAACCTCCTTTGGCGAAGGGGCCTGGAATATAATAAAAAATAACCATCTATATTAATGTCACCCGTATATACTATTAATGTATTAATAAAAATTATATCATTGGATAGATAACCTAAAATCCTCTATCTACTACCTATACCCCACCAGCCCCCCCTGGAAATAATAGGGGATATGGAGATGAGAAATAGGTATAATAGTTATATATAATATATATAATATATATATAGAGTATGTAGTATATTGATTAACTTATTAATTACTTTCCTCACCTATACACCATAAGATATAGGTGCTAGACCTACGGAGGCGAGGTATATAGTGGAGGAGTGAGAATATTATAGGGTAGTATGAGTTGGTAATAAGTATATATTTTGTAAACCGTTAGGATAAATTAATAAGATGGAATTAATAGGGTCCCCACCCAGTAGCGATTATTCCCTCTTATGTTGCTATGGCTTATAGGTTAAAGTGTACTGTACTTAAATGACCTGGGGTAGATAAATTTGAGGAGTGAGTAGGGAAACTTACTTTACCAATTTGCAGCTTAAATACAATCAGAATTCGCCCCCACCAGCGACCCTTTTTGCTTATTGCGGGCCCCCGAACCCCACACCTTTGTATTTAACGTAATGGGGACCTCCCAAGTGGTTCCGGTCGAAGAATAGAGAGTTATTTACTGGTATTTATCTTTTCCTCGGAAAAAGAAAATCAATATAAATCCCGGTCTCTCTAACAAATATTTTTAACCTTACATAAAATACATATTACAAAACTATACTTATTCGTGCATTAGCTTTATTTTATCAATTTATAGAAATCCCAGAGAGGTTCCGTTAAAAAATCACACACCAAATTGCGAGAAAAAAAGTTTTTTGCGGGGGGGTTATAGTAGTTATCCACAAAGTGGTTTGTCGTCGCACACCGGGAATCACAATGTTTATTCTGCGGGAGCCGAGGGAGAAAATGGCGCCGGTGTCAGAAGTTCAATCGCAGAAAAAATGTAGCCCGCAGTGCGAGTTGAAACTATAACATTTAAAAAAAATAGAATGACAAAAACATATTTTTACTATCTAGGTTGTTTGTTTTGCTCCATGAATGCCTACTGTGTTGTGGAAATTTATATATTTATAATTATATATAATTAATTGTAATACAATAATAATTATTTCTTTATATATATATATTGCATCAATATCTCAATAAGAGGTAAAATTAATATATAAGTAAAGAACTAATATTTCTCTTAACTAAATAGTTAATTTTATCAAAATTAAATATCTTAATATTATGATAAAAATAAAATTAAAGGTAACTCTATAGTACTTGTAATAATAAGAGAAGTGATATAATCTGTGCTGTATATATCTCTTATTTAGTTTAAAGCTCTGATTATATAAATTTTAATAAAAAAACTGTATTAAATAAATTCATGAAGTAATTATAAATAAATGTATTTCGCTTTATGCAAGTAATTAATAATAAAAATCATTATAAATATTAATAGAGTATAAATCTGTACAATGTTTCAATTAGATATAACTTACCTCTCGCAGCATCTTGGTTGCGAATGTAATTACATTTGTATGCGTAACTTTTTCATAAAGCTATATTATTGACATTGAGAGTAACGAACTATCAAAGTCGAAATAAATACTAAAGATTAGTGAAAATGCTAATCTCTGATTATTAACGCTCACACCACACGGGCGAGGCTATGCTGGAAAACAGTAGTAATATTTTCTTGCTGGTCTGTTTTAATGTCATTTTTCAATATGTTTCTGAAGATGGAGTATAAATAGCCTTGTTTGAAAGAAAAGTACCACGTGCGATGGTAAAGATTTTTTGTCTGGGTGGGGGGTTATATTATTTTTTGCCTACGTAACCAAGCTTTTCCCGAAGCGAGGTAGTGTACTGAGCAATTACATGCATTTTTCTCAAATAAATAAAGCAAAATCCAAACAATAACCTGTAAAATTAAGACTAGCACAGGCATATAAGCACTTAAATCTTCGGGTGGGCGTATTGTGGGGTTAGGCGAAAAGATGAGCAACGGACCAGGCTATCTATCTTCTCTTCCACTATTTGTAAGACCCAGATTGAGACATCATTTATTCCCTTTCGGGGCCCTCAACTGCCATTCTCGTCTGCGGCTTGGCCAGCCAATAGAATTCCTAAAACCTCGTGTTTAAATTGTATATAAGCCATTTGTATGCGGGCTTGGTAAAACATTTTATGAAATTTCTTTTTGGGTTTTTATTTCCTTTTCCTTTCGTCCTTATCATTTTTCCGAATTAATTTCTAATATTTTCTTTTACTACCTCCCCCTCCCCTTTCCCCTCCCAACTATAGCAGTTTTCCTATCCACTTTTTTTCATTTTTTAAATTCCCTTTCAGGAGAGGTTAGATTGAAACGGCTCATGGTCTCCCTTTTTTCTTATGGGGAATAAGGGGGGGCCCACTGGGGCGGTTGCGGGTCAATTTCTAAATTCTGAAGGGGGGGGGGTTTTGGAGGGGGGGCCTCATCAAACTTGTGACCCTTTTCGGGAGCCCCCACCCCAAACCAAACCGGGGGGTCCTAGGCCAACCGGGGAAGGGGGGCTTGGGTTCTTTTCCCATGGACCCCTTTCTGGGAAACAACCTTATAAAATTAAAGGGGAAGGATTTTCCCCCCCCCGTGAGCTTTAGCGGTGGTTGCCCTTGCCCGGGGGCCAACAAACTTTATTCCAATAGGGGGTTCCCGAGGGGTGACACCCCAATGGGAAAGGGGTGGGGGGGCCCCCTTTGATTTTTAAACCAATTTGAGCTCAAGGGACAAATTGCTTTTTACTTTTTCTTTGCCTGGAATTTTCTTTGGTCAGATGGGGACTGAACTTAAAAATTAAACAAAAAAACCTAAACTGGGCAAATTTGGGGAAATTGATCAAAAACAACATTAATTTTCCTTTTCTGGGAATTTTGTAACTTTTCCCGGGAAAAACATTAAGGCCCCGGTAAACTCCCCCTCCCAAAAACTTTTCCACCCTGGGAAAGGCCCCTTCTGGCCTGGGGGTTCCCCAGCCCGGATCCGGGGGGTCGGGGCCCCCCCCTGGGGGCAACCCCCGGCCCTCCGGAAAACCTTCCCAGGGGTTTTACCCAAAAAAAACGGAATTCCCAAAAAAAAAAAACCAACCCGAAAAAAAAAATAAAAAAAGGGTTTGCCCCCCCCCCCCCGGGTTTCCTAGTCCTTCCCTCACCATCTTTAAAATACTTGGCCCCCCCAACATTAGGAATAGCTTGATCCAAAATTCTTACACACAAACACCAAAGGTATTTACGGAGGAAAAAGGCGCCGAGGGCTTGAGAAACCACAAAATTTCATTATCCCCCCGAATGTATTATTTTAATTTCCGTGGAATATTTTCCCAAAAGCCAAAAAAACCTCTTCTTAAATTTAAAAAGCTCTTTTACTGGAAGCAATTGAAACCATCATGGTAATTCTTAAGGTTCGAATTGCCCCCTACTTTGGGGAAAAAAAAAAGGGGGCTTTAAGGAAGGAAAATTTTTTGGGTGGGGAAAAGGACCCCCCCCCCGGGGGTTTTTTTCCCTTTAATCCTTTTAAAAGAGATTATTTAAAAGATTTACAGACGTTTTTAGCCCTGGGTCCAAATTTTCTAAAAAAAAAGAAAAAATCCCCTCCAGAAAAAAAAAACAATTTCCTGTTACCTAAAATGTTACCAGAATTGGGCCCTACGGTTTGGAGACTAGGCCTGGGGAAACCCCCAAGACTTGTTACTTTGTGGACCTTAAAAACATCCCATTTTTTCCACCTACAAAAAAAGGTTTTGGGGAACAAAAAATAAGGGTGTTTTATTAAGTAAAAGGGGGTCTTAGAATAGTGCTTTCGTACAGTTTTTATTAATTCCCCATTTCAATTTTCGGCCCCAAAATTCCCCCCGGGGGAGAGTTTATTAATTAATATCTTTTGTTATAAGCGGTGAGGTTTTGGGAGAAAAAAAACCGCATAATAAGACAAATTATTGCCCAAAGATTCTTTTGGCCCGGATATTTTAAGGTTAATATTTTTATGAAGTACAAATTTTTCTACAATTTTTTCCACCCTATAGTGAAAAAACCCTCTCCCAAGCCAAAATAACTAACATTCCAAAACTTCCTGGGAAATCCATAATTGGAATCAAGGTGAGTATTTGTTTTAGTGGTGTGGTGGTGTATAACCCCCTCACTAAATTGTTGTTTTTTTTTTTGTTCTTTGCTCTTTTCTATACTATTAATATAAATTTAAATTTATAGGAACGATTTGAAGAAAGGCGGCTACCTTACGCTTGAGTATAAAATAAATGGAAATATAAATCCAACCAGGAGTGTTTTGGGAGTTAATAGTTTAACCATTAACCCATAACAATTGAGTAACAGAGAGAATGCCATTTTTAAATAAAAACATTCCAATAAATATATTCCCTTTGCAAAAGGGACCCAATAAAAAGGGCCCATCCTTATACTTTCTTAACAAATTAACCAGGGGGGCAGGGGGCACCCCCCGCTTTTTTCCCCGCGCGTGTTTCAAAACCCCACTTGGACCACAAAACTTCCAACCCCATATAGAAAAAAACCCTTTCTACCCCCCCAACTTTCCAAAGGCCAAGGGACTTTTCAAACCAGTTTAAAAAAAAAAACTGCCCAAGTTTCTTGGGCCCAACCCCTTGGGCCATTGGGGCCTTGTATCGCTTGGGGACTATAATAGTTCCCAAAAGCCAAAGCCCCTTGATCCATATTAATTTTTTTCCCGGGCCCCAAAATGACATTCAACAAAACAAACCCAAACGCCCCTCCACCCCGTAAAACTTAGTCTCCCCAACCCAATATTTCATTAGGGCAAATGGGGAAAACTTAAGGTTTGGGAACCTAATTCCCACCCCCCACCAAAACTTGGGGAAAAGAAAGGCAAATTTCCTGGCCAAAGAAAAATTTATGCAAAATTTTTTCAATACTCCCACGTACGTTGTTTGTATAGTTTTTTTTCCGGGTGCATATCCTATCCTGTAGTTTTGTAGTACCTGTTATAGACGGCAATGTTTACCCTTTAATTCTGTTAATAGTGCTAACCCTATTCCGGGCTTTCCATATACTTTATAACTATATTGCAATACAACACGAGCATTTTTATATGATAACAATTTAATTTATGAAAACCAAATAAACAAATAAACAAATAAAGAACCTCTCAATTCCCCTCGCAAAAGGATTTTGAATATTTCGCTAAAATTATAAAAAAAATATTCTAATTCCCAGAGTTTAAAAGGGGGGGGTTCAATAGAAGATAAAATTTTTTCTATATTTTTAAAAAGCACACTGGAACCCCTGATGGGTAAAAAAAAAGAAAACAAAAAAATGGGGGAGTCAAAACCTGCCCAGAAAAAAGAATTTGGTTTGTGGACCCCTCTTCTTTCGGCCCCATGAAGTCTATTTTTTTACTGAATGGGTGTAAAAGCTAAAAAAAAAGTGGCAATGGGTGAAACCATTTTCAATAACAAAGGTTTTTTGTACCCATACACCATACCTCAGAACAAAAAGGCTTGGTTCAAACCTAAAATATCCCAAAAGCCAACACCCAAACCCCCCCTTTCTTTGGAATCAAGCTTGCCAAACAAGTATTTGAGTTCCCTTCTCTTTTTTTTCCGGAAGAATTTCCCTCCTAAACAAAAACTTTCTTCTCTTTAACCGGAAGTTATCTTTCCTCCTTTACTCCACAATCGGGTCAGGGCCTATCCCCCTTAAAAGGATATTCTAAATTAACCTCATTTGTTACAACCCGGATTTGGAAATGGGTTTATAATATCCCAACAAAAAATTGAAGGGGCTTTATGAATTGGTGATACTATAAAATAATCCCCCCCCACCTTCTCCTTTTCTTAAATTTTAAATTTTTCCTCTTCCCAAGGCCAAACATTCATATTATCTAAAGAAACAGGGGTGAAATAGGGGGAGGATCGTTCAAGTAAACACACGTAAATCCCACGTTCGGCAACCTTTCTTTCCCGGAACAGGCCTCCTCTTGGGGCATCAGGCTTTGTGGGGGCACAAAGCATGGGTGAAATGAAGGTGAGAATAATCCCGCCCCACCCCACTATGTGGTTTTTTCCACCCAAATTCTAACCAACTTCTAAAATCCTTGTATTGTTATTGTAACCCGCAAATTAAAACTAATATATTTCCACAAAATACCAACCCCCAAAACCCTAGGGGATGTGGGTTTCGAATCCTATAGGAAACATATTTATAATAAGTTTTTCTGAAAAATATAATACCACAGTTATTTAAAGAACCTTTCACAGGAAACCTTGCTCCAAAAAAAGATCCCGGAAATCCTATATTTGGAAAGAATTCCCCAATTTATCCCGGGGGGGGAGGAGAGAGGGTTCAAACTATTTTTTTTTTTTCAAAATCTTCTTTTCTATCGGCTTATAAAACAAAATTATGGGGTGGAACCCAAATATTCCCTATGGTGGACCCAAAACCTTTTATCCCGAACCTTACTGCCTTACGCCCAGTGGAAAAATTTTATGAAAAAAAGTTATCCCCATGATTATTTCCTTCACACCAGCATTTTCTTTGGAAAATTTGGTCTTTTGAGGACCCTTGATAAAAACAAAGATATGCTGGAAAATAAAAAATTTCAACCATCTTCCCAATTTCCTATTAATTTAAGAAACCCTTAATCCATTTGAAATATGCGACCCCAACCTTTTTTTTTTGGTTTCCCTTTTCATTTCCATATTTACGTTGGTACTCTCAATTTATAAATCCAAGTCACTGAGATTATATTTCCTTAAGGGTATGAACATATTTAGAAGAGCTTTGGTGGACCAAAAACCCTCCTCTCCCACCCAATTAACTTTCTTCAATATTCCATTGGGGGGGCGGCTAGTAACAAAGCGGTCCCCCTCCCACCAACTCTCCCAACAAAATATATTCTACGAACGAAAAACATTTATCCAGTCTTAGAAAATCATTTTTCTCTTTTCCCCCACCGTGGGGAATATAAATTAACCTTCTCTGGTTTTTTGTACCCAAATAATCACAAATCCCCCAAGATTTTTCCTCCTCACCTCTGTTTGTTTTGGGTGGGATAAACTCAAAAATTCTTTCTTACACAAACCTCCACAGTTAGGTGATTTTTTATTCTTTGGTTTGCTCTTTCCCTCTGACATTTAAATATTTTATCATATTTTCTTCAAAAAAATACCTTTTAGGACTTGCTGCCTACCAAAAAATCTGTAGTATTTCCCCCCCACTTATTATCAGAAGAATATTTAACCCAAGCTAATATATATGAAATCCCCCCGCCCAAACACCCAAAACCCCAAAGATTTTTTCTTCCCAGTTGGTGTCAATGCGGACGACACTATCTCCCATTTCCTTATTCGCCCCCAATGGGGGAAAAATTCTCTTTATTTAAAGTTGTAGTTAACTTCTTAGTGCAGTACTTTACTTATTTATAATTAAATATTTTATTTTTTTTCTTGGGGTTTTGCAACCACCCAGGTTGGGAAAGTGTCTTTGGGTATTAAATAAAAAAGGACACGGGACAAATAAGTAATCTGTTAGATATTCAATATGTGACTTGAAAAAGGAAGTAAGGTTATTGGAGGCAGCGCAAAATAATTTTATCCGGGCGCCCCACCAAAGTAACGGGTCTTAATAACGTTTTTCATTTACTTTGTTTGAATTTTAGATCTATTTTATGTTTCCCCATAAGTTTCCAAAGGGATAAATAGGAATGGCTTCATTCCTCTGCATTAATGGAAAATATCTGTCTCAAACCCCAAACATAGTGGGCCATTTCCGGGGAATTAATACGCCTTCCAAAGCTCCAAACGGATGAGAGGCCCAAACTCGCGGCCCCACTAACGGTCCGGAGAGTTGAAGGGTAAGGCGGACCCCAGCGGGATATTCCCGTTTTACAAACTGGTTTCCTTTAGACAGTCTCTATGGCTTTGTCAAAGGCTTTGTGTTTTAATGCTGCCGAAAATTAAATTTGACGGTTTCTTTGCGCCAAGGGGAACTTTTAAAAAACAATTTTTGGGGGGGCCGAACCCCCTCCCCACCTCCAGAATTTGAGGGGCTGTATCTTGGTTCCCGTGGGAGTGCCGGGGTAGGTGAATTTAATTTGTTAAAAAAAAATAAAAAGAGAAGAACATACATGAAATTAATTTTAATTTTTTCATATGATATTGTAAAACCAAAATGCCATTAGGGGCCTTTGGGCAAGAGGGAACTCCGACTATTGTTTATCCCGCCCGGAAAACTTTTCTTTTCCTAAACCCCGTTCGTAAATATTTTAAAAAATATAATTCACCGCTTAAAAAGACCTAAATAAAGGAGAAAATTATTAATGGTGGGGGGGCGTGGACATATTTTTGTATGGCGACTGAATTTACACATGAAATGTTAAGTCGCATTTGGAAAAAAGCAATGCATACCTTCATTTGAAAAAATAAATATGAATTAAATATTCTGTCACCTTTGCCACCTTTAGTTTCCTCCCAAGTTCCCCTCTTCGAAAAAACTAAGACTTTTTATAGCAGGTGGGCAGCCACGGGTGAATCCCATCAACCCTGTACCGATCCTCCCCGCAACCCCCTCACTGTTTGTTCCGGAGAATCTTAATTCTTGGCTCCGGGAAGGGTAAAGTGAGTTATTTTTTTAACTCAATAAGTCCGGGGAGGAGTACTCACTAGGGCCGGAAAACCATTTGAAAGGGGAACCAAGAAGAAAAAAAACTTCCACTTGCGCCCCGCTAAGTCCGGATGTTGCAAAAATATCCGCCTGCACAAAAAGACTGTAAAAATGATACCAAAAACTTTGTAAATGTTAGAAAGACGAAAGAGAACTCTGATGACGCTTTTGGAGGTGGGATGGGGTGGGGGAGTTAGTCATCATGCTTTTATTTGCTTGTTTTTTCTTAAAGGAGTCTTTATTTCCACAAAGTGGATTATGTCTATTGAAGATTCTATTTCTAAATATAAAATACCCATTTTTAATCCCCCAATCGGGGAATGACGCCTTAACCCAAAATTAGGACTTCCCTAACATAATGAATGTTAACAGGAAGTTAAACGATTATTCCCGTAAGGAGGATAACTACCCCAAATCTTTATCCCTTTCCTCTGTAAATCCGAAATATTTTTTAGGAACTACTTTTCCTAAAGGGGGGGGATGGAACGAGAACTCCTGTAGCCCCAGAAAAACCGCTTAACTAAACAGTGTGGGGGTCTCACACTCCGAAAAGAGGTCGCAGGGAAGGGGGGAATTACGGAGCAAGAACACAACAAAAACACCGCATCCCAGAGCGAAAGGATAAATGGTGTTTGTGAGGTATTTATCCCTTATTGACGAGAATCTTGAAGCCTCAGGTTAAGGGATTGTAAGGGCAACAAACAACAAATACACCCTGTAAAAATAGTTGGATTTTTTCTTTTTACAACAAAAATTAATAGGCCAGGGGGATGATTAATCCGCCAAAAAAACTTACCACCCAGGTCGCCAATACGAAAACCCTCAAACTCAAACCCACCCCCCAATATATGCTGGGTTCTTTTGTTTATAATAAAAAGAGATTACATAAACTTTGTGAGTTTGGAAAAGGCGCCGTGATCAATATGGACCCAATTAGTTAAAAACACGGCGGGCTATTTTGGGTAACATTTTAAGAAGGGTTCCCACAGGGGGGGTTCAATGTCGAATTGCATCGCACGTTACAAACCCAAGCGGGAATACGAGGAAGAAACAGAGCTCCTTGAGGTCAACTAAAAAAGCACAAGAGAACTCAGGCTTAAGGGTATTATATGCAGAACCCAAGGGAAAATATACCAGAAAAATTACAGACAAAAACAAAGAAGGGTGGTACCCCTGGACCCAAAAATTAGGGGAAAAGGGACTTAGAGGTCTTGGTCCGAACCCCTCGGCTTAACAAGAAACCCGCCCCTTCCAAGTGGGGCAGAGATTAGGTGGGGGGGCCAGGGTTCCCTGTGTTAGGTCCCAGGTAAAGGCTCTTTTTGCTTGGGGATGTGTGAAAAACCACGAACGGGCCAGCCCCACCGCGTTAAACTTTCTTTATTTTTCCCCACTGGCGGTGGAAATGGCCGCAGAAAAGTGGAAGCGCGTAGGAAAGAAAAACCAGGGTGCATGGGAGGGGAGGGGTGGGAGGAGGAAAAAACAGGGGGCAAACTGTGGGCTTTCGTAACTGATGAAATGAGGGTGAGGAGAGTGTGGAGGGAAATCAGGGGAGGGGGGGAAGAAGAAAGAAAGGAGAGGAGAAAGGGGGAAGGGCAGGGGGAGGAGGGGGAAAAGAACAGGTAGGAGAATGGAAGCCCAGGATACTAGAAAACGAGCCCTGAGGGGGTGGTGGAGGTTGAGGGGATAAAAATTGAGGATAAAAAATAGGTTCGGGGTAAGGGTTTATACTAGGCCCTAGGGCGAATAAGGGCATGGGGCCTTTTGGACGGTTCCGATTATTTATTTTCGAAATTTAAAGTCTCGAAAATTTCGTATAAGTTTGGGTTAGAAGAGTATGGTAGTTTCCAAAAACTACACGGACCCCCCTCTGGGTTTCTTCACCACCGCTATATATAGGATGTATAGTTAATATTGCGAAAAAATGATAACTCGCCCCCTTTATTATTATATTTATGATTTTTTTATGAGTGAAATAAAATACAAATATAAATTCTGAGAATTAACATATCTTATTATAACATATTGCAAGATTATTAAGAGAATGACTGGATAAAATTATTAGAGAACTGTACAAACTAGTTCCCTGACAGGTGTAGAGTAAAACGAAAATCTGTGTATTGTTATGGACCATCAACAGATAAAATATATGTAGGGCACAGACTATCAACATAAATTTTTAATAAAACTTTAGGATTTGATTGCTAAAAGTTTCCACTAATCCTAACATAGATAGTCGTATGAAGCATTACACGCTTGGAGAGAATGAAGATCTGAGAACTTTCATTTTATTTCATTTAATATACGAGGATGCGAGGTTACCTGAATTTCGACATAGAAAATCGAAACCTTAAGTGCTATATATACCCGAACCATCAATCTAGGTACAATATGTTCCATCGAAACTCGGAAGAAATTAAAACATTTACTCTTAAATACTATTGAATTCGGATATAATAAAAGCACTAGTAAAACCAAATATATATAAATAATACACGTTGATCGATTTTTTAGTGTACAATAAAAGGAAGAAAATCCTTTGATGGGAAAAATCTTTATTAGGAAGATAGTCACTAATAAAAGAGCATTATCTATGGAATAATTCAGATATTCCTCCGCCAGCTTTAGAAGGAAGGAAAATTAATAGAATAACTTTTTAAATATTTTTAATCCCTATACAAGGGAACTTCAAACTACAATTACCACCGTCAAAAGCCTCGTCATATTATATATATATATAATTATATATATTTTTAAAGTTATTATATATATGTAAAAGTGATATAAATTGAGATTATCTCGCGATTGTTTCTATAATTTTATATGGTAATAACTATAATATATATACGGTAGACTATAACATTATTTATAATAATATAATCTATATAACCAATATAGTATATAATAATTATATTTATATAATAATTATATAAAAAATATATACAATAAATAATTTATCACCCTCTGCATAATTATATATATTTATAATATATTTATATAAAAATAATATCATAAACCTATATATATATATTATCTCAATATGTTTTTATATACCTTTTTGATGTAATTAAGCTATTAGTTTATTAATTAATATGACATTGCTTCTTTTGCTTACATATCGATAAATATATACTTATATATATTAATATAATATATATATCAGAATAAAAAATAAGGAGTAATATGGTACTACAGTATTACTTATTAGAGGGTTATATATATATATATATTATATATACTATTATTAGTAAATAACTTATATAGAGTTTCCTACACAAGGAGTATTTTTTATATATGAGTAGTATAGTAATGGGGTATTCTCTACACCCTCTAGATAGTGTTGGTATAGTGATAGGTAGTGAGGTAAAAACAAAATATAATAAACAATAACAATATTAAATAAATAATAAGGCGGCCCCAGCTATCCAATATATATCGATAAATACCCGTATGACATAGGGGTTGATAGAGTATATATGATATAAGGGGATATAAATACGGGATATGAAGTAATATGTTATATATTATTACCCGTATATAATATTGTAAGTATAAGATAGGTATTATATATATGGTGAGAGGGATATTTATAATAAACGGTAGCTAGGATAAGTATATAATATATAAAGGCTTTCGAATATATATAATATCATTAAAATATATTATAATATGGAGAAATAATATATAAATAAAAGGAATTATTTATCTCAGAAACTTGGTATACAAAATTAATATAGATAAAGGTATAATGTGATTGATCATTGAAAGATTATGAGAAGTTCACTAAAAAAGTTAGGTAGTGTAGTATATAATAAGAAAAAAAATTTTAAGGGATAATAATATTATATCCGTTGGGGTATATAACCCTTTTGTGCCCATATAATATTTAGGAAATATTAATAGTAATTTTTTATTTCTTCCCCCCTGGCTTTAGTATAGAATTATATGAACGTTTTTGCAGAGAGGAGGGAGATATAGCGAGGAAGATGCGGGGTATATTATATACTATAAATAGTATGGGTCGCCTCTATTAGACCTATAGATAGATTAACCCAAAAATATAATATAAAATAATAGTGATAGATATTATATAATAATTATGAGTAAGTGCACGTGGGATATATTATTTGTGGACCCTTCCTAATCACATATGAGTTAGACCTCCCACATATTTTTATTATATTGACTAGTATATTAGTATTGTACTAATATATTATTAGAGGGTTATTATAGTAATTTTATAGTAACTTAATTAATAGTAAGTGAAGATACCTACTAAATAACTCATTATATAAGTTGGGCTCCATAATAAATAATATACCCCTGAAGATATTCTAATGTGAGTAGCACATTAAAATAAATTAAAGTATGAATATAACTAAATGATATTATTTATTATTTAATTGGCTATATTTTTTTAGTAATGTGTGCGATATATGATTTCCACTATATAATTATAATAATACAAATCATACTAATTTATAAAATAATAATTAAAATCTACTAAAATACTCAAGTATAGTTCGACTGGTATACGTTAATCGCATGTATAGGGTTGAGGTTACGGTAGTAGTTCACCGGTATAGAAATTATATTGTGGAATATAATAATACTATAGCTTATGGATAGTAGTGTCTCTTTACCACTGCCTATTTCTTCTCATAAACATTATAATAATGATGATATATATATTATTTTAATGCTTTTATTTAATTTTGCCAAAAGACTGATGACATAATCATTACTATTTAGTGTAGAAAAAACACTTAGTTAATATATAATACTCACCACATACTAATAATAATAATATATATATATTTAATAACCAAAAACCAAAATTAAAAGGAATTTTTCACCATATAACCTCTATACTATACCCTATAATATATATATTATTTTAGTCTCATTTTTAGACCAGTTTCTCCTAAATATATTTAATTATCCATAAGTGAGTATATAGATGTAGGGATACCTAGGGGACATGTGAGTCGATTGATCTTATACATACATTAGACTTCCCGGTAGTTTTAACGGGGTTATCCCGAATAGTATAGGTAATAGGGAAAGTACTAGTGATAAAAGGATGAGGTGAATAAGTAACCAGATATAAGCCTCACTACCCTAATAATACAATATAAGTATCAACTCCAAATAAATGAGTTATATATAGATATATAGGGGTGACCTAAAAAAAACGGATTCATGGCAATTCTCAATAGCTCAATACCATAATACCTTTTTCCTATATCCGTTTATTAAGTGTTCCCTCTCCACTAATAGGCCAGCTATATTACTCGGTGGGGGGAGATGTATCCCGAGTGGTAGTACAACAAGTACTATTCTTAATTAGTATACAATCATATAAAAATACCTGGGGGTAGTCACTATAATACCTCACTTGGGACTCGGGTATATCCCTTATATTATGAGAGTTATTATGGGGCGAGTCGCTTCTAAACCCCCTAAATTAGGGAGAGTTATTGAACATTAACTTCATCCTATTTCTAACAAAATTTAAGCTTAGGAGAGTACCCATAAGGTTGAGGCTTTTAATATATATTTAATAATATATATATATTTAGAAATAATATTATAATATTAATTACATATAAATTATTATATACTTCAAGATTTATACACGTATCAGTGGAGTATTACTTATCTATTCACATAAATATAATATATAATTAATAAATTAATACTTTATATATATTATTTTAATTATTATATTATATTATATATAGTATCTAAATATATAATATATTATTAAATAATTTATATTGAGAATTATTATAATAAATATAGAGATCGAAATTAAAGTAATTATTTTTGATTGTTAATTTAATATATATATTAGGAAGACACCATAATTACTTAAATAATAATAAATATATAATATTTCCTCAATTATATAAATAATAATAAAAATATTATTTATCTTTCATTTAAAATATATGAAAAATTTTGTTTATATTATATATGAGTATTATTACAAGCACTATTACATATACCTCACTATTGACCTTAAACGATCACTATATATCAATTCTATACCTTATTAGATAATAACTAATAATTCTTAAGCAATGACTAATACTTGTGAATTTTTAATTTTAACAACTACATTATAATAATAAAACCGCATTATATATTTTGGATATTGCCGAGCGCGTATATCATTAAAATGTTGATAAGATATATAATATAATTTATTATTGAAATATTATAAACAAATAATTTATAACGTATAATTATAATATATTATAACACTCTATTATTACCACTTCCAAGGTATTATATAAATAATTGTATCCTTATGATTATATATAATAAGTGATAATATTATAAAGAATATTGTAGTAAAAATATTTAATGTACTTTTAATAAAACAAATAGTTATGTGGACTTTATGACTACTAACATGACTACTCGAGGCCCCTAAAGTTATATTAAAAATAAATACACCCATGAGACAATTCTATACCATATAGAAGCTCATTATCGAGTGCTAGCAATAAGCAATAATAGAAAATTAGTTTATATGTGTCTATACTTCCCGCGAAAATATTATATTATAATTAGAAGTTGGATTATTACCCTACGTTAATAGTAGAGAGAAGGATTCACATATATATATAGTATAATAAATTATATATTTTAGGTTACTAATATAAACCCTAATTTAATCACTTGTATGAGTGAATTAATCTCTAACACCCTCTACAAGTTAAGATATTCTAAACCAAATAAATAACTAGCTAGTATTGTAACTTCTATATGCTATCATAACACGTGAGTGAATTAATTTATCATAAAGTGAGTTAATACTTATATACTCCGGCTATACGTATAGGGTGAGTAAAATAATATATATATAGATACTGCATATAAAACATTATAATAATATAAAAATATAATTAATAATAATATAACTACCCCCTACCAGTTTGGAAGGTATAATTTGTCTTATATATTACCTATTTCGAGTGGGGGGTTAATGATAATAACCTTTTTATATTATATATTATCATATAAATATGTTAATATTTTTTTCAACGTATTCATTTACACTTTAATCTTAATATCATAAAAAACTTACTTTATATAGTCATGGGCTAAAGACAGACCAAATCTTACCCTTGGGAGCGGTATTTATTTTTATGAATAATATATATATAATTAATAACACACATATATATATAGTATAGTAGAATATATACAATTTGATTATGGTATAAAGTAGGTATATCTCTATAAATGTACAACACTGTGAATTTAACTATTGATAGGTGAGTGATCTAGACTCAGTAGGATATAAAATATATATAAGTAAGACTTAGATAGCTAAGAAGCACTAATTCTGAGATATCTGGTGTCGAATCTACCGTAATACTATATTATTTTTATGATATGAATTAATAGAATTTTGTTAGGACTACTGTTAGTTCGAAATATAAAGTTATATTTTTTCTATCTCACATTCCAAGGAATGTTAATTAAGTAATTAATATATTATTACACTTAGAGTTGAGATCAGCAACGTGATGGCTAGAGTAGGACTAAACTAACTTTATCTAACATATGAGTTAGTGTGTAGAATGATCGAAATTGAAATTTCTATTTATGCTTATACTCATGATACCACCTAACTATTAATATACACTCTCCCATTATGTACTATATAATTAGTAATATTTGATATTTTTTTATATATAACTGCGTGTTTGTAGGTTATATTCTATATGTAATACATGAGGAGGACATAATTCTATGTCTGTTGGATTAATAGCAACATTATACAAAGAAATATTATTATCATAAATATTGAGATATGTATAGTATTTAAGTGAGGTACCAAAAGAGTAAAAAAATAACCACGGAATGTAACATTATACTGACTTAACGTAATAACAGTGGTGTGAGGACTGAAAAGATGAGGTAATAAGTCGATAAAATCTAGTACCACTTTAGTACAGCTAAACCTATTATATGAGTGAATATATGAGCTGCTACAGGTGAGTAAGTATGATGAATAATATATAAATATAAAGTAAAAATAAGGCGTCATAAATAGAAAAGGACATAGAATGAGCATCGTGGTGTCCCATGTTTAGACCGGGTATTATTCTCGTATGCAATAAAATCACACATATCTTAATAAGATAAGGCCATCCGGTAGATTGGCATGTGGTATATATCCTTATTATTTACTAGTAATATATATGTGAGTAAGTGAAGGCACTGATAGTACCATACTGAGATAGATAGTTAATAACAATATGGACCTTGCCATTTCTAAATCATAATGATTAATGTTTCTTATACTTGTATGTATGATGATATCCAATGGTTTATATTATGTTATTTCAAACTACTCTCCTAAGTTTTGTGATCAAAAAGAAAAAATACCTCTGATCACTCAAGACATTTTGATAATTAATATTTAGTTAGTACCCCCAAAGTAAAAATTCTCCTAGTTTTACTAAGACGTTTCGATAGCATAAAAAGGGAATTTGCTATAGTGAAAGGTGCTAAAGTATTATCAGAGAGAGCGTAATCTTATATAAAATAATAAAGCTCATGCAAAGTAATGACAAAATAAAGAAAGTCCTATCACAAGGGAATTCCAAACTATACCTATTTTATGTGGTAGATTGATGATGATAAGATATAGTGGTAAGAGAGACTAGTATCACTATATTTCATGGACTAAGACTTCTCCTACTGAGTTATAAGATCTTCAAACAAAAGAAACATAGGAGGTGAGAGGGGTCGGTAAGAGATTAAAAGAAATTATAGATATCCTCCTTCTTCACAATTGTTCATTGAACCGCAACACCCGCGAGTGTTTTCGCTGATCTGTCACGCATATCAAGAGAATATACTCGACGCCCTTTCTTATCAGCACGAATATCCTGCAATGTAAATGCTAGTCTGTTTCACATCGCCCAGAACGGAATAAGATTTGTTCGAGATAGAGAGCGAGTTTTAAAAGCACAAATCCTAGTCCACCTCCCTTCAAAGAGATATCTCGAGCTCCTCACCAGAGCACGACGTCGCTACTATGATAGGCGGTGTTTGATTGCTTATAAAAACTGTTGAGTAATAATACAAAATCTTTTTTCTTGGGTCACGGAGATAATAATGAGCGAGTCTGAATTTTTATGAGAGTGGATAAAGATATCGAGGAGTGGTCTATTGTCCTTCGGAGTCGTCAAATACAACGCCTCTAGCAAAACTACAATTAATTCTCACCCTGAGAAACACTAAACACAAGTAATACTTTGCACGAGATTTACCCAACTATGAATGCTCTCTATCGGTCTGAGCATTAGCAGTATTTCTGAAAACACTATTATATAATATTGCGTAAGATTTCAAATAATAAAGCATATAAATATCAAAGACGTGAATGAACTATATAAAAGGTGACTTTAATACACCCAGGTGAGAGGGTGATTATATAGATTTAGCATGTCATGTAAGCTGTATCAACGACCTTGGTGGTGTATCGACACTTACAAATGGGAGCATCACGATATTGACTAATAAAACTGATTACTTTTTATATCGGAAAGCTTGTGGGAGTGCACGCGGATATTCAGTGTTGGATCACGAGAGGCATACGAGATATTTGTCCTCAGTCGAAAAACACGCAGATAAGAATAGGTTCAAATCCCGGAGAACGGCGAGGCTAATTCCATTTACCTTCTCCACGTATGTTACTTTTGTGAGCGATATTATGATCACTTATAAGATACCCAATATTCCGCAGACTTATAGTGGTTCACAAGGAATTATAAATATTATACTATCACTCATCAATTACTTGTAACACAACGTATTATATATGTAGTAGATCATATATAGCTGGGAACAAACACGTCCTGTGAGATGTTTGCACATCTGTGACTTGACACTATATATTACAAACTCTTCTTAATCATATAGTAAGCGCAACTCTCCCATCTAACTTATATAGGCGACACACACGAGAGACTAAATTCACAGTTAGTAATAATAAACACTGTTTACTGTAATATATTGTCCTCACGGAAAAGTCAGCCAACACTGCGACGAGATGGCCTCATATCCCTGCAAGAGACGAATAATGAGCACACTGAGAAGCTATGTAATCTGTACCTTCCCAGCTTCTTGTTCTTGAGCGTAGAATTATAGAGAAGCGCTAAATTATTTAAATTCTCTATATTATTATTATTTATTCTATGTGTATCAGAGGGAATAAGTAATATATAACGAGAGTCTGATAGAATCACTTCTGGGCGCAGGAGTATTGTAAAATAAGAGTATTAGGTTAGTGAGATATAATAAAAGTATAATTGTTCACAACAATAATTGCATAACTAGATAAATGGTGAATACTTTATTTTATGTGAATATAAGTTTACATACAATTAATTTACTCAATAAAATGAATTAATCTATTAAATAGATTTAGTTAAAAGATATGAGTGAGTTAACTCACCTATAATAGTTGATTTAAACATGGATCACTATATGCTACACACAGGGTGAGAAATGTACAACATATACTATTAGCTATCAAGCTATTAAAGAATAGTTAACTCCTCTTACATTGTAGTAATAGATACCCCGGTTATGATAAGTAAGACGAAACAGCACACATGTGTTATCCATATCACCTTATATTAGTATGATGAAAAGATTCAGAACTGTTATCATATATATAGTGAGAACTGGTAATAAGAGTAAAAGTAATAGTCAAACTACTTTCCGCTATAATACTTCACGATATATCAGAGTTAAAAATTAAAAGAAAAAGGAATATGATAAAATAATATGTAGATGTGATAGGAACAGATGGAGAAAGGAAAATGAGAAGCAACAGAAGAAAGAGAAGAAGTTTCTAGGAGAGTTAGGTGTATTTAGTTTTAAATGAAATTGATTTGGTTGTTTGCTTCTGATAAAAGTAAGCAAGATTGCATAAGACTGAAGTTTGAAAATTTTTGAGAGAAAAATTTAGATAATTAATATTTATAAGATATTCAAATATACTTAAGAAAGTAACCGATAATAGCTATACTTTATAATCTATTTCATACAGCAATGTATACTAATAGTAGATATATACTATGTATAGGGCTATCACGAAGATGAGGGATACCGATCCTAGTTTCTCGAGAGTATACTAAGTACTATGATAGGAAAATTGTAGAGTAGTGAATTATATTATAATAATTGGCTCATATATTAATTATATATATAAACTTATCATACCTAAAATTAATTATAGATATTTAAATATGAAATGAAATTAAATTATAAATATATATACTCACTATTAGGTATATATATATAGTAAGAGTGAGGGTGTAGTTAGTATAGTATATATAGGTATAGATAGAGTTATATACTAGGTAGTAATATGTCAATATACTACACGCCGTATATTTATAAATTATGATAATATAGGTGATAATAATAATATAAGATAAAAAAAGATATAATTCACCCTTGACTACTAGTAGTATATATAGTAATTATAATAAATCGGTTATTACTACCCAGGAAATTCGTATTAACTAAAATAAGTATGTCAAGAATTCATATAAGATAGATATGATATTAGTGCACTTTTAAGTATAATTTTTAGTATTATTATTATGAAAATACTAGTATAAGTTTGATAGGCAAGCAGAAAATTGATAATACCTAAAGACTAATAGTATATTATATTGATTATAAAAGGTACCATAAATACTGAACTATATTATCAATAAAATAAATATTACATATATATATTATACAACATTATATACCCTCACTACCTCTACCTTCTCTCCGAAGGGGTATATATCCATACTAATAGTACTATTTCATACTCCTACTTATATTGATACATATAATAACCAGTATATGAAGAACATATATCACTTTTTTATCTTTCTCTTTATAATCTATATAGTATATAAATATATACTATATAAACGGCGGAGGTGAGAGGGGTAGGGTAAGATATAATACTTATCTTATTGTTTGAGCAATACAGGGATATAATAGTGGACCGCATTAGTATAAGAGTTTTGACTCCGTTGTATAAGGTAAAAAATTTTCGATAGAGAGGAAAAACATAAACGATTCGAGATATGTTCTTTATTAGTGCCGAATACTCTATTATTATCGTTATTTGCATATTATCTATGAATTTTAATATTTATATAGCGCAAGGTTTTTTTTTATAAATGAATGAAAAATAGCATATGTGGTTTTTTTTAATTATACAATTTATTATTAAGAAACGATTGTTTGCGGGAAGCGAATATATATTATGTGGGTATTATTATTATATAGATTATTATTATGTATTATTAATTATTATATATTAATTCTACGTGTATATTATTATTATTATGTTATTAATTTGATTATTATTATTAAGTTATAATTATTTCTCAGTTTCAATTAATTATTATTATTTAATCTTTAATTCGCGCCACTTTAGATTCTGTCTTTCTACGTCTCTATCTATCTTATTGTTTCATCTCTTTGTTTTTATTACTCCAGAGGTTATTATAAAATTAATATAATATATTGTGAAGTTTATATATTTGTCTCTTAAAAATAAAAACTTCTCACACATCGCCGAGCCCGATCCGTGCGTATTTTCCGATAGGCGAGAATGAGGCGAGCGCTCTGCTTAGACAAGGCGAGACAGTAGAGAGGAAGGATTGATAGTAGAAGTGGGAGAAGCAGTAATGGACCCCACTCCATTGATCTCAAAATATACAAACAATACTAAAAAACAACATTCAAAGTCAAATTTCATTACCGTTAAATATAAAAATCCAATACAAATAGTTGTTAAACTTTTGTTTTCTTTCTATACAAACATTAAGAATTTTCATTCAAATTTAAACTTAAATATAAGTTGCTGAAGCTGTATCCACATCTTTTATAGCCTATACGCTAAGCGGAAATGCACAAAAAATACTAATATAAGCTCACACTACTTAGGGGCTTTACTATAATACTTATTTAGTATAGTATATATATATGGAATAGGGTAATGTGGTTATAACTTACCGTAATAAATAATAATAATATAAACCCTTAACTTCCCAAAATTAAGATTAATAAAATATATGAAATAGGGGTGGTATGAAGTATACATCCAGTTGTGGGAGGAGGCTCTCATAAAGAATAATAGAACTTGTGGAGTGAGGGATAGATAGAGGTATATATTAATCTAAACCCTAAATAATTATATAATATATAATACATAAAAAAGGGAATAATACCTACTTATTTATGTCATTTTTTACGTATACGTGGGATAACCTGTGATATGACTACGGGTGAGTGAGGTAAGTTCCCTATTATTTATTATATATTTTATCCCGGTAAGGTAGATAGTAATGAGTTTGGTGGGAGTTAGGTAGAACTTGATAATATAAGAAGAAGGGCATCAGAATAGTAATAAATGGTAATACTAGGAGGGTCGTCCTAGGAGGGATGTTTATTTATAGGGCTATATAATAGGGGGGGCTATTTCCCAAAACTAGGTATATAATATATAAAGGTAAGGCGGGTAAGGGGAATTTATTACGTAGGGCAAATATAATAGTATATTATTTATAATAATAAGTTAGTTGTATATTTGTAACGTTATCCCAAGTTATAGAATATATATAATAATTTATAGTAATTAACTAAGTTGACTAATTATTTTATTGGATTATAATATTAATAAAAGTTTTTATTTATCATAAGGTATAGGAGATAAGGATCACTTATATTATTATATGCTGACATACTAGAAAATATAAAATAAAAAGTATAAAGAAAACACTTAGAGTATTATAAGATATCAATATAATATATATATATATACAAACCAGGGGCTAATTCTCACTAATACTACACCTACACACAATTTAAATACATATATATATATATAATCATGATATCTCATAGATAATTATATAAACCCTAATAATACTCACTGAATTAGGAACAAATAGTTTCGATAAATCAAACCCTAAATAAAATAGAAACGGAGTTATGATATTTCAATGAATTAATAGACAATACTAAGAATAATACACTTATACACTGAGCAGGGGGTTCGATTATAATACGTTTGATTGTATGTTGATTCACTAATGATAACATAAATAAAACTAATGAGAGTAAAACACACGGAGTATATTTATAGCCTCGGCTCACTATAGCTCGGTCTAGGGCGACCCATACATGGAACCCTCTAAGTCCGTCCGCACCCCGATGATGCTGTAAAAACTATCTTAAATGGTACAGATTAAAAACGGATTGTTTTCGCCTTTGATTGGGTCCTTAATGCTGGTCCCGAAATGTAAAAAAAACATCAAAAATAAAAAAAACTCTCAAAACTTTATTTTAAGGTATGGCTCTCTAGAGACGTGGAAAAGGAGCTATACTATTTTTGGAATCCTCGCGTGTAAGAGATTGTCAAAATAGGAAAATGTGATAAAAAAAAAACACGCACCAGGAGCAACTCACAGATGTTATTCATAGTTATATTTAATTTTTTAGTGGAGTGAAGCTGATAGAATGGTTAGACTAAACTATTGAATTAGACTACACATATATTATTGTGGCAGTTTAATCTCGTTAAAATAAAGTTGAGATTTCTTTCTATTAAATTTTGTTTTTGTTTTTTTATTTGGATTTGAGCTTATGTATGGACATACCATGGAGAAAGATCGGTGATTATAACACCACATAGCGGGATGACACGATGATTTCTCGGGGGATCTCTCAGATGCCATCCCGTAGGAACGTATCGGTTGTAAGACTGAGGTTTCCGCCCCTCTAGGGAGGGTCTCCGGACCACCCTCTGGCTACATTTGTTATATAATGGAGCTTACTCGCTACTAAGGCAGAATGCTGGGACTCGGCGCTGCTTCCACATCCTCCCGCGTCGTCACTAACTGGGTATGCGAGACACGTATTCGCACCCCTCATATGTTATATATCGATAAACCTCGTCTTCACACGAGGCCCCACTAGTGTAGCATACCAGTAATATTTTATTGCCACACAACTATAACTAAAAAGAGTCTCATTGGAAAATTAATTTTTACACGTCGGCTCTCCAGTGGGTCCCCCCAAGGAAGAAAGCGTATTATGAGAAGGGAAGGTGCTCTTCTAAATTTATTAAAAGGGCGCTGTACTAAATGCAAAACCTTAACATAGTAATTAAATATAAATTATATATTTACTTTTTTTTTTTATCTAGATTTTTCTCTATTGTGAAATGTTTTTTGACCAGATTACAAAAGCAAGTGTAGTGTGCCCTTTTCTCATGTAGGCGTATACGTCAGCCTGTCCATCTCGACGATTTTGTATTTCCTATTTTTTATTTTTTTTTTATTTTTTTTATTTTTTTTTATTTTTTTTACCATTTTCCGATTCTTCGCTGATTAGAAAAATGTCATTTGCGAATGTATTCCGTTTTAAACACTGTAGAATATATAAGTGTTTGTAAGATTAACAACCTATGACGGGAGCATAAAATCCAGCGTGAGGTCCTTTTTCCCAAAAATAATAAGGTAAGGGCTCAATATAATAAAGTAGTGAGTGTACATAATATATATTATGAATTTAATAACTCGTTTATTTAAAATCCAATTTCATATATAATATCTATATTGCAAACGACTAATGGAACCATTACCAGTGGAAGTGACCCTCTAGAGTATATTTTCCTATTTTTTTCTATAATCTATACCTACTATACTATTATATTTGAGGGAGAGAGCTCGTTATATAACAGAATAGACTGACGCTACAATAATAAATATAAAAGTAATGAAGGAATATAGTAGGGGATAAGGGTACCACCTATCAGTAATATTAGGGTACCCTCTTAATATTTTATTTATTGATGCTGCGAGGTCACTCTCGGTCAAATTATTAAACTAATCGGAATTGGACAAATTCAAGATATGCTGCAGAGAAAACTACAATAGCTACAGAGTGTGGAGAAGGATATATGCCAGAAAATATGTTGGAGAATAGCTGGTTCCAATTTTAGTGAGCGAGAGGAGGGGCGGGAGGAGCAATAGGTTTAAAAAAAAAAGAAAGAAAAGGAAAGACGACAAAGAGAAAATGATAAAAATAATTCTCAGAGGAACCCTATAATAACAGGTTTAATGGAGAATAAAAATGGAGATGAATGCAGAGTTGGTAATCCTTTATCAAAAGATTTTCTTAGAGGAACGGTGTATAAAAAAAAAAATAATAATAATTTAAAATAATAAATTATAAATCACTTACTATATAACTGGCTAGTTGGTTTCTTTAGAGCAAAGGTATTTAATTTTGAGGAGGGGAAGAATGAGGGGGAAGGGATAAGAAAGACACACAAGGGGACGTAAGGAATACTTAGAGTTAAGTGAAAGATAAATTTACGATATAAGTAGATATAGTAAGGATAGTGAAGATTATGAGTGGTAATATTATAAGTATAGAGTAGTATAATTAAAGTAAATATGGGCCGAAAATTAGTAATATTATATGAATTATAATCAACTAATCAAGTTAGGAGGTAATTATAGGGGTTACACAAAAAGGTAGGAGTAATATAATAGAGGTAATATAATATATATAATATGGGGAATAATATATAATATATATGACTATATATAAAAACACTCACGGATAAAACCAATAATAGTATGAACTGGATAAGTGGAGAGACTCACTGTCTAAACAGGAACTAACGGGGAGGACGGGAACCACCCGGACAGTATAGAAGAGGATATTCGGGAGATTAAAGGAGGAAAAATATTAGGTTAGGTTATTAAAAAATTGTGGGCGTTAGGTATTGGTTTGGTTGTACGGTGGTGACGGTAATGAAGCTGATCGCACGGCACGGATATAGGGTTTAAGATTAGGATTACCGAGTTGAGGTTTTAGTTCAGGTTATTCAAATTTAATGTGTAGATTTACCCTAAAATTATTAAAATAAACAATACATTAATTATATATTTATGCTCCTGGAGTCAACCACGTAGGAGGAGTGATAAAAAGTAGGGAAGCACCTAATATGATATCAGAGCAAATAGAGTATAGAATGAAGAGGCAAGGTTAGTGGAGTAATAGGTAGTAAAAGGAGAGGGGTGATTATAGATAATAATAAAACAATAATTAGTGCTTTCATAATATTTACTTAAAAAGATAATAATAAATGGGGAAATAGAGAGTAGGGTTATTAAAAATAATCGGGGATAGGGGTAACACCGAAGGCGGAATGTATAGTATATTTTTAACACCCATGACTTCTTTTCACATACCTACTATATGTATTTAATATATAAATAATAAGTGTAAATAGGTTTATGAATGTTTTGGTTTATTCACTTGTATACTCAGGTAGTGAAATAACCATGTAATTAGTTATAAATAGAACTAAATTAGGGTCAATAACGGGCTACTATTTATATATATATATAGTTATTGTTGGAAAGGTATTACACCGGCAATGTAGGGGGCGCTCGAGCTGACGGGAACACAGGGGGGGACGTTTTCCATACCCCGGTTCGTGTAGGGGAGTGAGGGCGGAGTGAAACCACCCGACTACACCCAAATACCAAAAGACTGGGTGAGTCCATATAGAGACCTCCCGTTGAGCGCGGCATTAGCATCACCTCATTTACCACGTAGATTCAGTGCTCCGCGCGAAAGGGCCGAGAGAGTATCCCAGAGACACCCCACGGACTACCTACCATCTGGAATTAGTCACTGACATTATATCTTATGACCTCTTGGGGTGATTGGTGCGTTTTAGTAAAATATAGAGTAATATCACGAGAAATATATATATGTCAAAGAATAATTTTGAGACATATCTTCGTGATATTTGTACGCATTATAGGTTATGTCACGATAATAATTATTTTGTTTTTATTTTTTTTTTTCCATATTGTTTGTAATTTTTACATTCTCTTTTTATTATGTACAAATTTTCGCAGAGCTATAAGGAATATGGGACCAGACTTGCCAGCAAATGAAATCCTAGATCTCAGATTGCGCCATCCATAATTACCGAATAATAAAATGACTAAATTATTTGAATTTGTAAATATAAAGAGAGTATCATAATAACTCTGTGATAGTATTAAGACCGAGTGTAATGGATATACAGCGATATAAGAAATTTCTTTAGGGGGTTTGTTAAGCTGTAATCGAGTTACCAATCTTTTCTAAGAATTTATTTATTATATGTAGCAGACGTGATAATAGAGAATTCTATACAAAATATAACATCTGTGTTGTTTAAGAGAATAAATGCGTATATGTATGTAGAATTATATTATAGTAATAATTTTAATGACACACACACACTCACAATAGATATACCGAAAGAAGATAATAATTATATATATATATATATATAATAGGTATAATTAATGATATATATATATAAAGTATATAGTAGCAGTAGTATAAGGTGTAATAGAAAAATTTAAACATTAAGATATTTCAATCCACTCACTTAAATTATATATAGCACTATTGATAAAGCTTAAGATCCTGAGAATATAAGTAAGATATATATTGTAGGGTATAGTAGTAGTTATATTTAAGTTTTTTCATTATTCTAATACATAGGAAATTATATTCACAATGTTCAGTTTTTAGCGTTTTTGGTGATTAATAAATACATATAGCGAAGACTTATATTTTGAAAATCCAAGAGCTACATTACTAACTGTACCACACACTAAAGTGCATTTAGAAATATAAGTTTGTACATTTCTATTGTAATTTTGAAATCTTTGGGTTCTTGGATTTCCTAAGAACTCATTCGAGCCTCTGATAAATATGAATATAAATGCGTTTTGTAACTCAATGTGCGAAATGGAAAGTTTTCTCAGTTTAAAAGCGATGAACACAGTATAGTAAATTTTGACATAAGATTATCAATGCCATATGACGATTTAGATCCACTCCACGAATTATTGAAAATAAAAAATAATTTAAACTCTCTTTCTCTCATCTCATCCTCTCCACCTATATTCATGTACTCACTTCTGCTGCGTCTCTCTGCTTTGCCTCTCTCTCTCTTCTCCGTCATTCATATTATTATTACTAACAAAGCGTTGTGAAGTAATTATATACACGCTACCACTAATCCGCTGAAATGGGGTAGTTATATTTAGGTATTATGATAGGCCTCAGAGGTACTAACTGAATACAAATATGGGTAGGTTGATAAGTAATAGTGTATAGTTAAATTTTTCTTAAAAAAAGAAGTTACCAAGAAGAAAATAGTTTTATAATAAGAATAATAAAATACTAGAATCATGTCGAACATTTTCAGTGTATGTTTGTCCATAAGTTTCTCTTCACTTTGTAATGTGTAACTGGATAATTAATTTATAAATATAAACAAGACTCAGTTTGTAATGGAGACAGCAGATGGACTCCCTGGGAAGGTCAAAGACCACGCCCCCTGCGTGTTCTTCGTACTCCACCATGCAAAGCACTTGTAGTAAGGTAAAACCTACATGAAGATATTAGTTTGCTTTTCTAAACCCCCAACCATATGACCTCAAACCTTATTTTAGAATAACAACTTTATTTCGAGGAAAAATATTATATTATTTACGACATTTAATATCATAAGACATAGATTAAAATTAAAGATAAAAATTCAAGAAGAGTTAAATTAAACAACTGAAATTCTAGAATGTGAACGTCTTTATAGTACTACATGTATAAGAAGTTCGTTCTACTTCCTGCTAAACCATATAAGTACTATCATATAACTTACTATTGCACTAATAACATCATAGTATATAATATATATATTATATTATATAGTGAATACAACATATACACTACTATGTATAATAGACCCTAATCTCTAAGGTATAACAATCTAATTGAAAAATATCACCTCAAAACGGTTTCTTTTTTGAGAAGGAAATTTGTTCCTTTTACTCTATCAAGAGATTTTTTTACTTATAACCTATATACTCTCTCTTTTTAACATCTCAGTGGTTCCTTTCTCATCTATATATTCATACACATACTCACATAAAGTATATATTTATAAAACTCACGATTACTTTGTTTACCAGATACTATTGTAATAACTCAGCTCAATATATATTATATTACTGATAACATAACTTCACACTGACTGGACTGTATATACCTCACTCACAACCTATATAATTAACCTTAACTTCTTAAATTACTACAGTGATGTTTACTGATTCAAATCACCTCGCTTTTATTTACCCTGCAAAAAATCTTCTCTTAATCCAAATTAATACCTTCAAACCTTCTCTTCAGATTTCGCCACACAGAAAATACAAATTTTCAAAACGCAATATATATAGGTAGTAGGCACCCTCCATCATACTTCACATTCTCTACATATCATTATATTATCTAAACACTCAATTTATTCCTAGCCCACATCCACCTACACTCAGATAATATCTTAGATTCAAAATCCCTCATTCCAATATTAATCACAAAATGATTATTAAATGCCAAAGGAGAACATATATAACACAACCCTGTCTCACGATCCGCTTAATTTAATCCTATAGTTAAATACGACAAATCACCATTGACGACATTTTAATTTCTTTCGGAATAATGAGTTATCCAGATGGATCTGCATAATCAGAAAGAATATTCTCAATTTCAGTAGCCTATATACTACCTACTATATTATGTACTACACTCTATACTATATACCTAAACTATATACTATACTATATATATATACTATATATATTATAATATATAATATACATACAGAAATATATAATGGTAATCATAATAATAATAATTAAAATAATAATTAATAATAATAATAATAATAATAAATATAATAATAATAATAATTAATAATAATATAATAATATATAATAATAATAATAATACTCTCTCCTCATATAAATAATCCATTAACATACATATAATACTAACATTAAATATTACTCGAACATATAAAATCCTAAGTTCACAATTAGAAATCGGATAATATACTATATCCTCAATATATATAATCTCATTCATATACTGCACTAATATGATTGCAAGTATAATCCATTATCAAATCACATAATAAAATAAATAATTAAATAACAATAATTAATAATAATATTAACATTAATCTATAATTACATTTTCCAACAATAATTCAATAATAATTATTTTAATATCAATATATACAATAAATAATTATAATGTATAATAATTAATAATCAAAATGTAAAGAAAATTAGTAAATCTCAAAACATATTAAATAATAATAATAATAAATAACGTCAAACAACTTTTATAATTACTTTAAGTGTACATCCTTGATAATTTAGATACATTACCTTAAGTACTAAATCTCAAATTTTCGCTAACTTTACTTTATCTCTGTATCACATAATAATATCCAAGCTAATTAATATACACCTTCCTTCAATATTTAAGTAAAACGTCTCTTTAATATAAAATGCACATGATATATATCCTCTTTAAATATAAATATTATATATCTATTACAAATATTTCGTGGAGAGCAGTTATCTTACCCTTTAAACTTTAACTTTCATATTACACGATTCATATACGTAATGGTACTACTAATATTAAATTAATTAATACCGTCTCTCATACTATTCAAATACTCTATCATATATTAATATTGGAAATACATTAATATATTGATAATTACCCTCATTAATATTTATAAATACTGTTAGTCTTCTTGATCAACATACTTCCAAATCCATTAAATTACTCTCAAATATACATTAACTCATTCACGCTCCTATCCGTCAATTTCTTTTGATTCAATTAATATTTTTACTAATCCAAGTTTAATCATAATTAATTTAATATATAAATTTACTTACTATTAATATTATATATAAATACCTTGACCTTATGAAATATTTATTACCATTAACTTATTAACTTATTCATCATACTTGTACCCATATTTAATATCTCTCCTCACTTACTAATAAACCTCATCCCTCAAATATAATTACATATTAATTTCTCTTATTCATTAATATATTAAATGAGCTCTAACATTCATAATAATATTTAATCCCTAATAACTCACAACTATTAACTAATCTTAATAGCACTCTTCATTTCAATTAATATTTTTACAATCATATATATAATTATTGCTACTAAATACAAGATAGTATTCTTTTCCACACTCCTCTCACAAAATTCTACATAATTATCAATACATATGTTAACTAAAGTAAAGCTACTTCATCCCTAAATCGATATATATATTCATAATAATTTATTATTTTTTTAATTTTACTTCTTAAATATTAACTTTATAAACACTTTACATAAACTGAAACTCGTCTTTCTTACATTTCATTCAAGAATCGCGCAAAAAATATTCTGCAATACTCATTATTAAGGTAATGAATCTAAACCTTCAATATTTCTAATATTTAATATTAAACCATGTCTCAATTACTCTAATTATAACTGATTCATTAATAATACCTTCTTGTTTTCTTACTCATTAGTTAATTACATTCTTTTAGTAATTATTCTTCTTTTTTCCTCCTTATTATAAATTAATATAATATCAAATGCAAATATATTTCGTAATTTAAGATCTTCAATTACATAAATTTAATGACTTTTAGTACATTCAATTTCCACTCGCTTACATTATATTTTTACCATAATAATTTAATACAGTACTTTTAATTAATAACCATTCATATTATATAAAATAATTAATCAAACTTGAATAATAATATCATCAATTTACATTTCCAATACTATATATAAAATGCATCATATCAACATAATCAAATATAATCATTCCTTAATTGACTAATACTATATAATACAATATTACTATTCAATCAAATTTATACTCAACATCCTCACTAAATAATAATTATGATATCATAATTAATAAGATTAATTCGAACATTGAATTCATTACACAATAATTACATAAAATAATAACTTAACTAACATAAATATTACTAATAATTAAGTACTAGTATTGTAAGACGCTGACTTTTAAATAAATAAAATAAGTATCTGATATGCCTTCCCCAATTATTTCTTAATATAATGGGATACAGTTTTGACATAATCATATCGAAATAATACTATTACATCAACTTCATATATATATAATATTATATAAATTAAATCTAAGTGCATTTCACTTATATATAATAATTCACATAGTAATACTAAACTAATCTATATCATTCTCACTGACATTCAATAAATCCTAAAGCCCACTCAAACTAAATCAATTATATTTAAATTTAATACTCAATTATAGAACAATATAATCATAATATTAAATCCAGATAATATAATAATATACCCTAATATTCCTAAATAAATATCACACATCAACTATGAATATTTTAATAACATTATCCTTACAAATAATAACATATGACTAATTACATGAATACATATCTCCTTATAACTTTATACATGAATCCAAATCTACAAAATTAATGAATTATCAATATTGTCATTATATAACATATTTTAATACTACATAATAAAGATTGTAGTTAATACAACCAATCTCACTCTTGAAAAGCCTAAGGAGCGATCGTTGCATCTTGTATTGATACTGATAGGACTACTCTTTGTGCTCTTAAAGAAATTAGTTAATTTATTTTTACGCGATAAACTGTGATAACTTCTTACAACAGAAATTCACACCTTCTACCATGTACTCAATTCTCCGCCACCACACACCGATACAACTATATCTCTCTATTTTGAATCAAAACACATCACAAAACCCAAATTCAGACTCCCACCAAAACCACTATACAAAACTCCTGAAAGCTAACCTACATCACCCACAACTCACCACAACAAACACAAATCATTAACAAGACTCAACATACCCAAAACAACCCAAACACAAATACACGATACTAACATATACTTCAACTCTAAATCCACTCGAGGAAAGACACCACAATAACGTACACAACCAAACGAGGAAATCACCCCATATAATCATATATTATTCAACCTTAGAAAGTATATACCTAAATTTATTGGATTTACTATAATGTGACTACGACACATACAACACATAATAAGTCTACCATTCTTATTAGTATACCACAAGAATTACAATTCTATCAAATAAATCAACTCACTTGCTCTTCCTCTCTCAATATTACTTTTCCAACTAATCAAAGCTTACAATACACACAATTTCACAACTCAAACACATCATACTATATTTCACATTGTATATCACTTATACAAACTTTGTTATCACGATCACAACTGCCAATGAATGCATTATATACAGAAAGCATAAATTGCCAATTTACTAAATACAATTCCATTCACTACTCGTAACTTTCCTTGCTTCATTCTTAACAAGTTGTTGAGTATCCGTACTGACATTCCCACAACAATTGGTGTACCACAGATACGAAAAAATTCCATACAAATTTCTGCCGTCACTCAAATTTTAGGAGGTCCGTATATCGAGAACAAGTCTCTATTGCGAACTCTTCTCCGAGGCCTTGAAGTCGCAAAATTAAGCATTCTTTGGCTCTCAAGAATAATCCGATATGATAGTGTGAGGTAAGCAGCAACTCATTATGACATATTCAGCTGGATCTCTCTACGTACCTCTTAGTCGTCGTACATATCAAATTGTCTTCCAACTACGGGAAACATCGCTAATAGACATACGATGTGTTTGGATCATTAAATTTTTTCTGTCTCACACAAACACTTTTTTGGTTTTTCGGATGGGGAAGTGGTACGTATTTTTTTTTTCATATATTTTCTTTTTCTTTTCGTTTTTCTGTTTTGAGACAGATTTTTACTGTCTTACATAACGAGTTTAGGTCGGCTTTCGCCAATTTGGTATAAATTTTTTATTGTCGTGATCTCATGTATAAACATGGTTTGTGATATATCCTTTATTGATTACATATAATCTATGATAGGGTATCTTACGTAATAAGTAATATGTATAGCCTGGATAGAGTACATGAATGTGTGTAATAATAAAGAATATATGTAAACAGCAAAATAAAGATGAAAATGTGTATCACCATTAAAAAATATGGTGAGATATATTTATAGTTATATAAGTTAAATTATTCAAAACATCTTAATCGAGTATAATTAGCGTGATTATATATAGTATGATATATGTACTCATATCTCACTATATATATATATATATATTATATATAATTTATATATATATAAGAAGTAATATATATAATATATATATAATATATTATATATATATATAATAATATATATATATATATTAATTATTATTAATATATATAATATATATATATATAATATACTTATATAATATATATTATATTAAAATAATATTATATTAAATATATATTATAACTATATAATATACCGGTATTATATATAATATATTTAAGTATATATTAATATTATATATATATATATACATATAAATATATAGATATATATTTATATATATAATATAATATATTTAATATATAATATTAATATAATATATATATATTATATATATATTATATTTCATCCCACCTCTTTCCCCCAAATCTGGATATATAGGTATATAAGGTGGTGATCAGTGACTATGCATCGAAAAGAAATGTATAGTTCATGAATAGTTAAGATCAATCTAAAGAGTATATCGAAAAGTGAAATGCTCAGCCCTTACCGTCCCACTTATATTATATATATATTAATATACTCACTATAGTGATTGAAACTCGTATCGCTCAATCAGAAAATATCCAATCCTATAGAGCTTTACTGTGAGACTAGTATGACGGACCCTCTACCTATGTGAAATCTGTCTGTGTGGTATGTTTCATTCCTTTTTTCTACAGTATATATAGGTGGCCACAACCCAATTTAACCCCCTCAGTATAAAACACACTGACTCATTTCATCTACCGGTATATGCACCTTATTCTTCTATCAGCCCCTGCTACCGATAAACTTCACAGTATTTCTCTCCTCCTTAGATTTTACACTTATTTACTGAGACTTCATAAATTCCATCATTTTTACTTCGGTTCTCCCTGACATGGTACAATTCCCAGCTACTATATCTACCACTAATATAATATCAAATATCATACTTATGCTTAAACCAACTGTTAACTTATAACATCTCATTCCTATTCCACATGTGACACAACCATTACTTCAATAACGGTACTATTCATATTTATTAGTTCTTCACACTATATATATCTTACATCACTTATTTATCACACTACACTAACAACCTTTAATATATGTTACAATTCCGCGCTTATTTATTCAATTCTTCTCGCCTATAAACACGCCCCTGTAGATTTAGTGTATACTAATAATTGTTGCTATAGATTATGTGGTGATATGTGTACTATAAGTTTAGGAAGGTAAAGTTAACAATGTATAACAGATGATGAGGTGAGAATGAAAGAGGTAAGATGCGTATGAGTTAAAGTAAAAGAGCAAGCCGCTGGTGACATGATACTATCTAAATCCAATATTTTGATTAGTTATTCAAATAAGAAAGTAATCTAGATTTATATATATAGTATAGAATAATATATTAATAATGTGAGCGAATAAATAAGGACATATCTAAAAAGGTAATGCTAAATACATTAGAAGTAACAAATAATATAAGTACAGACGTAAATAAGCAGGTTTTCAAGGAAGAGGTAAATGGGGATTCTATGCTTATTAGGAATAGATGCTGTTATCATTAGTGAACATTATCGCGTGAAAAGTATGTTAAGAAGAATAAGAATATAAAGTAGGCATCTTAGTACTATAGAGCTTTATCTGATAACTGATGTAATGGATGTCGACGGGTATACAGCTGTGGTAGGCGATCAGCTATCGAAAATATCATTGCATAACATCCTCTATATAAGTATAATGTAAATGATAGTTACGATATTGATATATTAGAATGTGTGACGTGAATTATAATATATATATATATTATAAATAGCAAAGGATAAGGCGAATATATTACTGTCTTCAAGAAAGAATAGTATTTATAGGGAATGATTATGATAGTCTATAATCTTAGTGACATATAGGAGGATAGGATAATTGGTAGTTGATGTGAGAAAGTTATTTATAAGAATGGTTAATATCTTTCAGGTTTATATATATTGATGATAATATTTACTGGTGAAATGTCTAAATAACGGAGGAGAGGATGGTTGATTCTGATTGAGTGGAATTATAACAGGTATAATTGGTGTATATAAATGACGTATTATGTTGAAAGGTTATATATAGTTGTCCGATATATATAGGGATTTGATTGAATGAAGTTAGTATAATAGTATCCTTATAATTAAGGGTTTATGTAGCGGTAGTAATAATGTATAGTATAGTAACTAGTGAAATCCTATCGGGGTGAAATTAGTTTATTATGAGTGTTATATATATATATTTAGTAGTTGATAGATATAGTGCTAGGTATTTTGGTCGAATGAGCTATCGTATTACTGAGTATATGATCTCTTGTACTTCGGTGACTGATTGGTGAAGAACAAACAAAAAAAAAAAAAAAAAAAAAAAAAAACGAAATGGCTGTGACAGTTAGATAAATGGCTAATTATAGAGGATGTGTATATGTGAAACAGATCGTAATATATATGTATGAGTGAGTAAAGAGGATGAGAGGTGTAATTGGATATAGTATCTTTAGATAAGGTGTCAAATATGAATTTTCTCGCTGTGACTGAAAAAAAAAATGAGATGGTGAATAAGGTGAATATATATTGATGTTGATTGATATAAATTATACTTTATATATATTATATATATATATTATAATATATATATAATAGTATATAATATTTGAGTATGTTATGCGTGTGTAGAATAAGTGTGGAAGAGAATGAGAGAGGATGAGAAGGAGTTGCAATTCTGATGATTTGTTAGGTTACAAGAAGTCATATATATATAGTGTAGATATTTGTTGTGTTGAATTTCTATGAATTCTAATGGTTTTAAATATTAAATTTGAAAAAAATCTAAGGTATGTGGGTTAGTGGATAATACGTGCTTACCATTTGAGTTTTAATGTTGAAAGAGTGAGTTTGCGATTTTACTTAGTGGTATAAATCTATTGAATAAGAGTTTTTGGATTGGGAGTAAAGGTAGACTTCAGTGAATTGAGTGGGTGTGGTTGTGATAGTTTGATCTGATATATAATGAGTTTTAGGTTAGTATAGTGATCAAAAAATGGGTATGAGTCATATACTTAACAATGGTGGTTTATGTGATATATATATATATATATATCAATATACTATATTACTATTAAATATATATATATAACATATATTCATTTATTAGTATAATTAACTCTAAATTTTCCTTCATCGAAAATAAAATGAGATTAATGATTGGAGGGTGATATTTCTAGTGAAGAGAGAGGTATGTGTGTATATGAATAAATATATTTTTCTTTAATTAACACAGTAGTTAATTGATAAGTATAATTAGTAAGTTGGTTTAGGTATCTAAGTGAAAAGTATGATTGATTTTGATAATAGATTTGTAGTGGAAGAGAAGGATTGTATGTAAGATATATGTGATATTGGATTGTTAAGTCTATAGAGAAATGGGTTAGGAATGTGTAAGTTATGTATTATACTATATGTATATACATTAATGATCAGATATAACTGGTTAATAGTTTGGCGCGTTGCGTGGTAGGCAGGGAGGAGGTGCTAATTAGGTAGTGAATAAGGTTTGTTTGGTTCATTAAGTATTTAGAGAGTCTCGAAGAAGAGGTTAAGAAATTTGTGTTATACCACACTTGTTAATTAATGAACCATTTTCCAAATTACATCGTTACCAAATTATGGTGAAATTTCGTATATTTACTATATATATGATTAATAAGCATAAGTTTTTGGAGCGCTCGCCAAGCTAAATTTACTAAGTTAAATGTAATATACATGTGATTAACTGAATTATTCGGATATAGCATGAGCTAAATGATATAAGAGCTAAGTATATTATCCAGAAGTGCAAAGAGTGAGGTAATAGTGGGTGTGCTTAAAGTTATGGAAGTAAGAATTACTACATTAGTATATATTGGATTTGAGAAATAGATATAATATATACTTATTCAAGGGGTTAAAAGTAAAAAAAAGAAGTGTGGTTGAATGTGTTTTAAAAGAAAATGATGAAGTCTCAAAGAAAGATGCTTGGATTATAGATAAAGAAGGAAAAAGAACAAACTATAATAAAAGTTTTATTGTACGTGGCTGGAATAAAAAGTTAAAGAACAGTATAAATTGGTATATGAGAGGTATATATATATGATAATGGGGACTACGAGGGTAAAATTAGTAATGCTCTCTGGAAGATAAGGCGATAAAAGGTATTAACGAATGAAATAAGGGTAGAACTATCGTTACTTTATATAGTACATAATATAATAATGAATAGCGACGGTGCTTTTCGTATTAACTGATTGAATATGATGTTATAGGAATGGGGTCACCATTGTTCCTTCTGTATATAATATATAAATTATATAGGCCATTAACGATAGTGAAATAGTTAGTAATCTTAGTGTAATAATTTATAGGTTTGAAATATGTCATGAGAAGGAAAATAGGTATATTTATTAAAGGATGATAGTAGTCTAATTTATTTTAAGGAGGTACTAAATATATAAAATAACGGTATATATACTGTGAGTATAGTAGTATGAAATAAAAAATAGTTAGATTATATAATAAAGAATGGTAAATCTGCTAAGGTATTATTAGATTGATAATAATTACTTAATCTGGCTGAATTAATGACAAAGAACGGTATAGCGATAAATGACGATTATCATTAGTAATTGAAGTTAGTGTTAACTAAATAAATAAGCTTATTTTTAATGGAGGGTGATAGTTCTGGTGGACTGGTAGTATGAGAGCAGTAATAGTACCCTTCTTATATAAGGGGGACCTTGATAAATATTATTAGTAATTACTATTAAGTATATATATAAATAATGTTTATTGAGTGTTATGTAGGGAAGATAATATATAGCTGAAGCATATTATAAATGTATTGAACTGAGTATAGGCATCGAGTGATACTGTAATAGTGACTGCATTAGTATATGATTAATATATCAAGTGTGGGTTTAGGTCTTTAGGAGTGTATTAACGAGGATATTGTATGGAGTGATTCAGATCTATTTTTACATTGTAACACTAAATTATGAGAAAAGATACGCGTAGGTAGTAAAGTATATAATGTAAATATCTATTCTACGGTTTTATTAGGATGCTAACTAGAGTTTGATAGGATTATAATAGGGAGGCTCTATGAGCAGAGTATTAATATATAGTGATATATGGTGTTGGTTAGGAGGCTTCTGATGTGAATATCATAAAATTTTGATATGAGGTATTAATGTATAAGCTATGTGCTGTTAAGAATAAATGTGTCGAAAGGTGATTGTGATAAGTTTAATAAATAATATGCCCATAAGTTTAAAGGCATATAAGGGATGGTGTAATGTCTACTATTGCGATTATATTTATACAAATTTATTTGATTATATAATATGGATTGATAGTTTTGATTAATAGTAAATTATATTATGAAAGAATGGTAGTAAATTTGAGCTGTCAGGGATAGAAGGTGTATAGTGAATGATGCAGAGCTGGAGTGTTATTGCATACCTTACCTATATTATTATGCTAGATGATATAATATATTTTGTACTTTTGCTGTGGTGGAAATTCTAGAAGATTATAGAGTTATTGGATACATTTATAGGTTATGAAGATAGTAATTATTATAGGCTGTGAATATAGGTAGTATGTTAAAAGGATATATAGATATATATTGGCGTGTTTGATGATAAACGTATAAGCTAAGTATAAGTAAACGTTATGGATTATTATAGTTAGTAATATAATATGAAGGACAGTTATATCCTCAAGTGTGCAATTAGTTATGTTAGATGGTGTGTAGCTGGAACAAGTTTCTGTTGACACCTTTCAAGTTTAAATTTTATATTAGGATATTATGTTGGATTAAAAAGGATACATAGTAATTATGCAGAAATATATGTAGTAGGAAGTATTATTGGATGGCTATACATAGGAAGGTTGATAGCAGTTCATAATTAAATCAATGGTGTGATATGAAAGGACTAAGCTATATGAGTACGCAGTAGGGTCTTTGCTGATTGGGGAAAGTGCTTTTAATCGTTAGTACCTGTCTTAATGTATAGTAGCTGAGACTATGGTCTGGGTAATGAAGAGGTACTGGTATTGATTTTTAAAGTAATTGTGTTCAGTGTAATATATCAGGTCGGCGCATCCTTGCCTTTCATTGAGTGTACTATAGTTTTAGGGACCGGATGACCAATTTACTGGCAAAGCTGAAAGGATGCGTATTAGTGATATGAAGAAGAATTGATAAAATATACTTATCCTAATTTACTGAACGTCGTTATTAGAAAGAAAATCGTTCTTAGGGTTTGAAAGAAGGAATAAATAATAGAAAATAAATGATAGGCATTGATTGAAGAAATTTTACTAACCCAATCATTGGAAAGAATATAATTAAGAATGGATATTAGTCGAGTATATATTGGATTTAAGCGGTAATGCATAGTTCTATAGGATGAGATTGTTAGTTGGGTTAAATCGATATTACTATATATATATATACCGATATCATGGTTAGAGATACTGTAAGAAAGTGTATTGTATAAGTCTAAGTGCAAATAAGGAATGCCTTGATAAGAGGAGATAAGAAATGTGAGTTTGAGCATGTAGGCTGAGAGATTTATAAAGGGTAATAATATACATATCAATATAGTATAGGATAATATGTATAATATACTGTTATAATAAGTTTTGTTATATAATAAGTATAATGTATTAGATCGAATTATTGTGTGTTTTCAACATGGTACTCCAATATACTGAGGATGATAAAATCCCACACTGACGAGATTCTATCGTGAAGTGTCCGTTCGCTATATTATAATATTATCTAATATTTATACCTGAAAGTACTCTTAAGGGTGAAAATATTTCTGATTATGCGACTGAATTTCTCCACTATAATAGGTTAAAGGGGCGGGCAGGACTGGGGTATTATAATATCTTTATCTCTAAT
>JABUQX010036468.1:37500-40000 GCA_015478945.1 Trachelipus rathkii | reverse complement strand
GTAGTTTTCTTTCCAAAGATATGCACTAGAGATCCCAAAAACTATCGATAATCGAAATAATCGACTGATATTTTTTTCACGATTATAGAAATATCAATGACATTTTTCAGGATTATCGGCGATTCGAAAATTTTTTCCTTTAATTAATTGACAAGTCAATATATTATTTCTTTTTTATTTCAATTTTATTTTTTTTGGGCATTTCTACACTGAGCATGGTTTATAGATACAAATAGTCCAACTATCATAGTGCATTTACCTAACTGGCTGATGCTGTGTGATCATTGCTAGACTAATGAGAATAGATGGATTTTAAAACATTTTCGTTTGCATTTTTTAAAGAATTTCTTCAAGCATTGAGTCAAAGTTCAACCTTAATCCGTATCTGATTGTTCAACTGTCCATATTTAAAGTGTATAGAAGTACCAATATTTAATTGTGTAAGAAAGAATTAATACAATTGTTCCACAGTCAAAAGAAATTCAAGAAATTAAAATAAATATATAAAAGCTGCTTAATTGGTAAAACTATGAAACTTAGAATCTGATGATTTACTCGCATGCTCTGCCGTCCTAGATCCAAGATTTAAAATATTTCATTTTCAATCTACTCTAAATGCGTCTCGAGCCATAAGGCAATTAAGGAAAGTGGTGGTTTTCCTACTGAAGATGATTGGAAGTCAGATAATTTTTTTTTTTTTTTTTTTTTTTTTTTTTTTTTTTTTTTTTTTTTTAAATCAGAAATATTTTGACATGGAAAATTGAAAATTAACTACTTATTTGTATTGTGAAATTTTACTTATGAATTTTATTTATTTTTTAAAATTTTAATAATATATATATATATATATATATATATATATAATATATATATATATATATATATATATAGTATATATAATATATATATATATATTAATATAATAATAGTATATATAATAGATATATAGATAGAGAAAAGATATAAATATATATATATATATTATATATATATATATATATAATATATATATAAATATCTACATATATATATACTATTATATGATATATATACTATATATATATATATATATATATAGTATATATATATGTAATATGAATTATTTTTTAACCGATAGTTTCGATATTTTGTTTTGAGCCGTATAGTTTCGAGGAACTTTTGATATATTGTATTAAAAAAATGATTGATAGATTATAATCTGATATATATCGAATTGTTTCCATTGGGAATCCCTAATACACAACATATGATTCACCCATTATATATATATATATTATATATATATATTAAATATTATATATATATATATTATATAATATATAATATATAATATATAGTATATATATATATAGTGCCTGCTTCTTAATTAATACATTGAGTATAAGGCCGAGAATAAGTTGAGCGGAGAGAGGCATCACGCTTTCAATCCAAAGGGGTTCTCCTGCAATCGTGAATCCACCGTAGATATAACGTCAGATGTTATTACATATTTTTAAAAAATTAAGCTTTTATACGGAAGCTCAACAAGACAATCGCAAGCCATCGTAAATTATTGCAGGCAACCCTTAGGTAAAATGAATTTGATTGGGATGATGAGATCTTAAAATTTCTTCCAATAGGCCGTATAAAATTATTATATATATATATATATATATAAATATATAATATATATATATAATATATATATATATATAAATATATATATATATATATATATATATAATATATATTATGATAGTTATATAGGCCCAGCATCCCGAAGAGGCCAGGCTTGTAACTAGAAAACTATAACATCTACAGGAAAATAAATAACATTTTTTATTTCAGCAAGCAATTTCATGATGAGGAACTTGTTAAAAATAAAAAAAAAAAAAATTATATTTATTCTTAATAGATTAATAAACACATTAAATATCTTATTATAATCTTAGATCTGGCAAGTGTACGGTGTGATTGACCTTGAATCCCTGCATTTAGTTCACGAGAGCAAGAGTTACCAAATAGGTATTTTATTTTTTACTCTTTGGAGAAAATGTTATTTTTTCTTCTTTATATCCTTTGTTTAGGGGGTTCGAGCCGACGGAAGGACAGAGGGGGGACGAAGCCCTCCGTCGTTCCCCGGTAGCTGAGAAACCCCGACCCTTCACAACTTGAAGACATGCTTTCATTCTTAGTTAAAAATAGAAATACAATTGCTTTAGCGCGTGCTCGCTCGGAGTACTTGAGCTTCTTCGTATTCTCAAAAAACCGTAATTTTTCCAACATTTTTAACAATTTTAAATTTTTTAAAAAGCGTGTATTTTTTTATTTTTTATTTTTGTCAATAGAAAACGTGTCTTCTTATTAAAAAAATGATAATTATTTTCGTGTAGCTGTTATAGTTTTTTTAGTTACCATGCATGTGTCTTTCGGGATGCTGAACCATATATATTATATATATAATATATATATATATATATATATATATATATAATATATTAATATATATATATATATATAT
>JABUQX010036468.1:15000-20000 GCA_015478945.1 Trachelipus rathkii | reverse complement strand
TCATATTTTAATATTTCAAAACTATTTTTTATTATCTAATATTTGAAGTATTTCTTCCATTTTCAAGTATCAGTAGACCATATTTTATAACACTTTTCCTGTTGCATTGTTTCATCTTATTTTCCCTGATATTTTCTTTCCCCTCTCAACCTTTCCCCTTGCATTATTCCAGGCTGAACTCAATAAATAGCTTTTCTGATAACTGCTTTAACTCATCTCAGGCTCAATTTTTGGAATACTTGTTTGCCTCGCTCCAAAACATGGAATATTAACGAGAATATTTAGGATTATATAAGACCATATTTGACTCCTTGGAGCATTGCACTAAAGTGGATCCCTAACTCTTTCGTTATAATTGATAACTATATATATTATATATATATATATATATATATATATATATATATATATATATATATATATATATATATATATATATGTTTATATACTATATATTTTTATCTTACCTGCTCTTTCTATATATATCAGACATTTACTGAGTGGGTTGACTCAATTATATTAGGTTAAGTTAATTTAGGTTAAGTTTGGATTAGGTTGGGACAGGTAGGTTAGATTGGATTAGGTTAGGTTACCAAAAATTTAATATATTTACCCTAAAATTAAAAAATAACGAATCCCATTAGTGATTTTCGCTGCAGGGTCCAACCACTTATAAATAGCCTAAATATATGTATATATATATATATATATATACTATATATATATATATATATATATATATATACTATAATATATACTATTTACATATATCTCTATACTATGATTGTTTCTTATATACCACCTTTATATATATATAGTTAACGTTTTGTAGTTGTCCGTCATATGTATCATAAAAACTATTAATGCTATGGTAAAACGGAATACATTTTGGAATCAGCGTAAAGAGTTAGTCCTGAAAGCTTTTAAAAAATAAGCGATTTAAAAAAAAGTTAATATTTCAAAATGTAGTAATTTTAAACTTATTTTAATTAACGTAACCTTACGTTGCCCTTTAAATAATGGGTGGTGTTTAAAACTAAAGAATACCCAGGGTATACCATGGTGGCAGAGATGGGGTCTCTCAGGCTCAGGGGAACTACAGGGTAGGATTGGCCACCACCCACCGAGGAGGTCTCGGAACCCACTTTAATTATTTGGGTGTTGCAGGGTTAGGTTCCTGCTTCCACAGGGTATAAAATATCCCCCTATGTTTCGAGATAAAAAACTGACCCTAATGTTATAATATATATATATACTTTCTTTTACTTTATATATATATATATTTACATATATATCATTTAATTTTATGCACGAGAGAAAAGAGATTTTGCTATTTCTGACCGTTAGACCCGTTTACAGGGTGTTTATGACCCCGTTATAATGAACTGTTTTTAGAGATTGCAGATTTTTTGATAGAATTTATCATTTTACACGAACATATTAATTGTTATTTATTACTCATTTATTACATTAATTATACGTTCCAGGGCTAACGTTTTACGCTGATTCCGAAAATGTATTCCTTTTTACTGTAGTATTAATAGTTTTTTTAAGATACACATATGACCAGAATGATCAAAACGTTATTAGCATATATATATATATATATATATATATATATATATATATATATATATTATATATATATATATATATATATACTATATATATATATATATATATATATATATATATATATATATACACCTTTATATACATATCGATTGTATGAATTCGAACACATTTCATAAAATTGAAGTGAAAATGCTTAAAATCAAATTGAAACTTTAAAAAGCAATTTGTGTCTAAAAAAATTAAAAAAAAAAAGGTTCAAGATACTGCTATGGAAACTTACTAGATTCAAAATATTATTTAAGAACATATGTTTTGGTTTGTTCTATGTAAATTAAAAAACTGCTTTATAAGACTAAACTCTTTACAACTTGTAGGAAATATAATTTATTTTTATGTTTTATAATTTATTTAACTGCATTGTTAAAAGAAACACATTGCCGCCAGAGCTCTATTTTTATTCGATTACCTTGGACTTTGGAAAAATGGCTTGAAAGGGCAACTGGGCAGATAATTGACATGAGCCATATATATATATAGTATATAACATATATATATGTATATATATATATATATATATATATATATATATATATATATATATATATATATATATATATATATATATATATACTATAACAACTAAATATACTAAAATACTAAATATATTGACGACTGGTTTTCATTATTGAGCAAATCTTCAAACCATTCTCAAAGCAAAAATTAGAATGAACCAAAAATAAAAAATAATTAAACTTACATTATAAAGAGTATGGTAAGCAGTATAAAATATAACATTTAGATCTTTTCTCAAATGTGGATCTCTTCAGATATATCAGGTATTTTGAGTACAAGCAGCTTTGGTTGATGGGCCTGCACATAGCAAAAATTCCAACAATAGGCCTCATGTTTCTATCTTACTGCCACTGCATATATATGCATATATATATGCGCATAGCATATATATATATATATATGAGAGAGAAAGTGAGGCACTCGAATCGATGGAAGTACCTCTGATCGAGTTTATGGTGTGTAGGCTATTTCCCTTGACATTCCAGCACCAATGCGTTCATATCTAAACTCCTTTTCCAAACAACACCTTACAGACATTACCTTATGGTGTTTGTGTAAAGGAAAAGAAGATGTCCAGAGCGTAGCAATTCGTTTTTCTGAAGGCGACTAGGGTTTGGTGGTAGTTGGTTTGGCACGCATTACCACAAATCTCTTGTCAGGAATGCTAATGCATGCCTCGAAGAAGGTCGTGATTGCCGTAGGCGAATTTCTATCTTTCTGCGAAAATGTATGAATCGTATGGGTACATGGAATATCAGAGAAATAAATGATGAGGAGAAGAGAGAGGTGATTAATCTATTTAGAAAGGGTAAATTTGATTTATTTGCTGTGATTGGAACAAATATGAAAGGAAACGGTGAAGATGAGTGATGTAGTATGAAATGTGAGGGTGCTGAGTGGAAAGGAATGAGAGGGGGAGAGAAGGAGTTACGATTCTGATAAGTGACCTGTGGCACAGAGCTATGGTGGAATTTGTTTGTGTGTGTACTAGAATTCTAATGGTTAAATTTAAGTGTGAAAAGGTCAAGGTATGTGCATTTGTGACAAATGGTCCATCTGAGGGTGATGATGAGGAGTGTGCGATTTTCTCGGATATCTAAATGATGTTTTGGATGGGGTGAGTATTAGCTTCAGAGTGATTATGTTGGGTGACCTAAATGGTTGGATAGGTGATCAAAGAAGGAAAGGTATAACTATTGGCTTTAGGGTGTCGAGAGAAAATGAGAATGGTAGGAAAGTGATTGATATCTGTGAGAAGTATTTATAAGTATACTATAGTTGGTGAAGGTAGATATGGTATTGAAGCGAAAAATATTATTAATTTTGTGTTGGTGAAGAAGATGTTGAAGTATGTGTTGGATGTTAAATCAGTGAAAGGGTTAAAGATTGGATTATCAGATCATTATGTTGTTTTATGAAAGATTAAGTTAGAGGGAGCTTGGATGGAGAGGAAGGTAATGAGGAAGGATGTGAAAAGAACTAAAAGTTAGAAGTTAAGTGAATAAGGTAATAAGGAAAAGTATTTAAGAGCGCTTGCAAATAAATCAATTGAATGTGAGTAAGATGAAACAGAACAAATCTGGAGCGAATGAAGAAAGCGTTTGTTAGTAGTGTAAAAGAAGTATGTGGATGTGCTAAAGTAGGAAGTAAGAATGTTAACAATGAGTGGTGAAATGAAAAGGTGATGCAAGCGGTTAAAAGTAAAAAGGAAGCGTGGTTGAATGTAGTAAATTCCAATGATGAAGTCTCAAAAGAAAGTTTTGTGGAATTATTTAGGAAGGAAAAAGGAATTCTAAAAGATTCTTACGTAGGAAGAAAGATGAGGTAAATGAACAGATTGGAATGAGGATGAATGGAAACTTATAAGGGAATAGGAGGCTCTTCTGGAAGGAAGCGCGAAAGATTAAGAATGAGCTTAAGGGAAATCTGCTTAAGATAATGAATGGGGATGGCGCTTTCGTAACTGATGAAATGGATGGAAGGAACACTTCGAAATTCTGCATAACATTGGCAGTAATGAATGGGTGACAGTAAATGTGTATGGGTTTGATGGTGCAAGAAGGAACAGGTATTTTGGAGATGAGGTAGCTAGTAAGGAGGTAATGGGTAGAATGAGAAAACTGAAGAATGGTAAATCTACAGGTATATACGAAATTACTGGTGAAATGATCAAGAACGGAGGCGAGACAGTAATGAATGAATTTGGAAGTTGTGTAACAAAGCATTTACGGAGGGTATAGTTCCGAGGGATTGGAGGAGAGCAGTAATAGAGCACCCTTATATAAGAGTAAGGGGGATAAGGGGAACTGTAGGAATCATAGGGAAATTAGATTATCGAGTGTTGTATGGAAGATATGAAGATATAATATGCTATTATTTTGGTCGAAAGGGTGTGTTGAGTGACTGAGGGACTGATAGGTGAAGAACAAGGTGCATTTAGAAGTGGCAGAGGATGTGTGGAGCAACTTTTTACAATGAAACAAATTATTGAGATAAGGAGAGAGAAGAAGAAGAAGTTATACTTAGATTTTATGCAATTGCAACATGCGTATGATAGGATTAATAGGAAAGCTCTATGGCAGGTGTTACTGATATGGTGTTGTGAGTAGTATAGATCATTGAAGTGTGAAATAAATGGGTTGAGAAGGTGATTGGTTTAATAATGCATGAATTAGAGGCAGGAATATCTATGTTGGTTATTCAATTTGTTTATGGATAGGTTTATAAAAGAATTAGAGGTAGGGGTAGCAGGGGAAGTGTTAGAATGATGAAGAATGGAAGAGAGTTGAGGGTACCTTACTTGTTATATGTTGATGATGTGATTTTGTGCGGCAAATCTGAAAAGAGTTTGC
>JABUQX010036468.1:2500-10000 GCA_015478945.1 Trachelipus rathkii | reverse complement strand
TAGTTTTTTAGATATGGATTGTGGCTCTAGAGGCTGACCATATATATATATATATATATATATATATATATATATATATATATATATATATATATATATATATATATACAAACACAAGTGCATCAGAGTGTTTAAGGAGCACTTTGTACGAATGATGCAAACATTAGAAACCCTTTCCATTGAAGGAGATACCGCCACAGGAAAAAGCGCTTTTCAGTTGCATTCAGCGGCATGTAAGTCGTCATTCATCATGGCTATGATATTGATCGCGAAGTACTCTACGATGTTAGAGCCAGTTGTAAATGCTCTCCAATTCAAAACCTTGAATATCGTCAAAACCTCGCAGCACATTCAACACATTGTGGAAATGGTTAGGACTTAGGAGCCATCGGAAAGATGAAGAAAAAATCACCGATGAAGTGTTAAAAGAAGCTAATCAAATCGCCGAGCAACTGGGACTTGATCTGAATATACCACGGATTTTTGGTAGGCAGCAGCACCGCAGCAACCATCCAGCAACAAATTCCACGGAGTTCTGGAGAAGATCCTTAATAATTCTGTATCTGGATTCTATAACCTCTTCTACTAAAAATACACCTGCTTATGCATTAACAAATCTACATCCTTTCCACATGCTACTCATAACAATCGATGAGTTAAAGAAAAAGACAGCTTCATTTTATAGTTTTTACCACTTAGAAGGCATAGAAGAAGAGCTAGAACTTTGGTACAAAATTTGGAAGGACAAGAAACTGAGTAGTGAAGAACTAAAAGATCTTGTTGTCTCCCAAGTCTTAAAGGAGACAGAACCTTTCTTTCCGTCGACGAAAAAGGCTTTGATGATACTACTCGCCCAGCCATGCACCACCAGTACAGTAGAGCTCTCTTTAGGTACTCTGCGAAGGATCAAGACTTGGCTTCTAAGTACTATGGAAGATGACAGGTTAAACGGGCTGGCTATGATGAGTGTGCACAGAAAATTTTTGACAATTATGATTATTTTATTCAAACAGTAGTTGATAAATTTGCTTTGAACCCAAGGAAATTACTTTTTTAATATCAATTTTGCAACTGCTCTATATTGTGAATTTTCCATCATTGTATATTGTATTTGACATTCTATTGTTTTAATAAAATATTTTATTTTTAAATATTAATCATTTAATTATCCATAAAAATGTTTCTAGTATTATGTCTTTATATATATATATATATATATATATATATATATATATTATATATAAATTTTAATATGCACCCTTATGTACACTGGCTACTTATATATATATATGTATATATATATATATATATATATATATATATATATATATATATATATATATATAGTATATATATATATATATATATATATATATATATATATACATATATATATATATATAAATATATATATATATTTATATATATATATATATATATATATATATATATATATATATATATATATATATATATATATATATATATATATATATATATATAATATATATATATATTTATTTCATATATATATATATATATATATATAGCATATATATATATATATATATATATATATATATATATATATATATATATATATATATATATATATATATATATATATAAGAGCTCTATAAAATTTTAAGCTGCCCCCCTAGCTTGGAAGCTGGCGACGCCCATATATATATATATATATATATATATATATATATATATATATATATTTCTATTAACATTTATCTGTATATATATATATCTATTTATAGAAGCTGGTGACGCCCATATATATATATATATATATATATATATATATTTAAATAATTTCTATTAACCTTTAACTGCTATAAAATTGAATTTTAATTCTTAAGCTTGCCTTTTTATAAATTTTTAAAAAGTTAATTAACTAAATATTGCAATTTATTAACTATTTCATAATTAACATAGCAACATTCTATTAAAAAATTAAAATTAAAAAATAATTTTAAAGGAGGTGCAACCATTTATTATTTCAGTGCCCACCTTTCACCCTTGAAATGCCAAATTGACTATCAAATAATTTTGACCATAAACACAAAATGTAGATATTTGTTCTTCTTAAAAGTTGTTTTCTGGTGCTTCGTGTTCGTACTCATTCTTTCAGATATTTTCAATTTTCAAAACCCATGTTTTTGACATTTATCAACTTCCAGAATTTTTTTTCGAAATGACTTCAAATCCTGAAATATGCATAGATGGAACTATTATTTGTTAAAGTCACGAAGGTCCATTTGAGTTTAAAGCTCAGCGCCGTCCGTCTTTTCGTGCTTTTGGGGATTTAAATGACTGCGATAATTTACAGCCTGGCTTAGTAGACAAATTTTCCGGGCCTATATCGGAGAGATGCACATGTTTTATTTAGATAATTCCTTTGCATAGCGTATTAGTTTTGACTGTTCTTGGAACAATTAGGCCTTTTTTTGAAATTTTTAAAGAGTATGTTAAAAACAGTTATCTGGTTAAAAGGGATACCCGTCCGACTACAAACACTCAGGGGGAGCTTGATGTTGATCGACAGGTAGAAAAAAAAGCATCTCAATATTTCACTTTTTCAAACGTTTGAATTTTCGGAAAGTGAAAAATTGATATATTAATTTTCTACTCATCCGATCAACATCAAAATTTTAGGGCTTGTATAAACGGGGAGATGCATCTTTTACTTAGATAATTTTTGTATACTCAAAAGAAAATTTTTAAAAATTTCCAAAAATTACGAAAAAATTTGTTTCAAGAACAAACTAAAGCTAATGCATATACAAAGAAATTATTTAAGTAAAAAACATCTCTCTCGATTATATATGCTCTGGAAAATTTCATCCACTTCTTGCCTAACAAAAAATTATCGCAATTTTTCATTTTAAAATCCAAAAAAAGTGGTTTAAAAATTGGACAACGCTGAGCACAAAACTCAAAAAATCGAAAAAGTACTTCGTGACTTTTGCAGGTAATGGTCCCATATATGCATACCTCAAGTTTGAAGTCATTTCGAAAAAAAATTCTGGGAGTTGATACGAAAAATGTCAAAAACATGGGTTTTGAAAAAACTGAATATTCTGAAAGAATTACTACAGACGCAGAAAAACACCAAAAACAACGTTTTAGAGGGCAAAAAATCTACAGTTTGGTGTTTATAGGTTCAAAATCGGCTGATAATTCCGAATTTTATGTCCATTTTTAGGGGGGTGAAAATTGGGCGTAGTACGAGCCCAATATTGGACCCTGTCCTTATTAACATATTCTCTATAAATTATTAGTTTTTCCAATGTTTCAGGAGTAACTATTTCTTCTATGGCGTTATGATTAGCCAAAAATAATAGAAATATGCATCTTGATTGGCTCCTACAGCACTCCTGTGGTTGGCTCCTAAATAGTGATGCAATTTTATTCTAAATTTTTTTTTTTTTTTTTTTTATTTCTTGATGGTTCTGAAACCATAGAAACAGGAGTCTCCCAGATTCGAAATCGAGCTCCGAATCCGAACTGTATGTAAAAATGCCTTCGAACTGAATCCGAATCAAGTCCAGCACCTTGATTCGAACTGAATCCGAATCCATGTGGAAAGGCTCATCCGGAATCCAACTGAATCCAGCACCTTCGATTCGAATACCCGAACCGAATCCGATCCGAGCTCGAACTGATCCGAACTGAAAAAATCTCCGCTTCGCCCATCACTCATATATATATATATATATATATATATATATATATATATATATATATATATATATATATATATATATATATATATATATATATATATATATATATATATATAGTTCTGAGCAGTTATATTTATATATATATATATACATATATATATATAGATATATTATATCTTAATTTCAAGTATTATTATATATATATATATATATGTATTTCATATATATATATATATATATATATATATATAAGCAGCATATATTGTTGTTGTTGCTACAGCATAGTTGAGTTATATATAGACGCGTTATGTATATATAAGTACGGAAGCAGGGATATTCTAGAGTAAAGTATAGATAGTTATTTATATATATATTTAGTTGCTTAGATATATAAATACATATATATAGATATATATATATATATATATATATATATATATATATATATATATATATATATATATATATATATATATATATATATATATATATATATATATATATATATACAGGGTGTTTCATAAAGAATCATCCGATTTGAAAAGAGTTTATTATGAAAACTATTGAACATAGTCATTTGCAATTAAGGTACTGTAAAGTTCCTCATTTAGTAGGTAAATGAGTTAGGAAGGTGCAAGATATATGATGTGAATATTGGTGTTTATGTTCCGTAGATGTGGTTATTATTATTATTATTATTATTATTATTATTATTATTATTATTATTATTATTATTATTATTATTATTATTATTATATCATTATCATTATCATTATCATTATCATTATCATTATCATTATCATTATCATTATCATTATTATTATTATTATTATTATTATTATTATTATTATTATTATTATTATTATTATTATTAATATTAATATTAATATTAATATTAATATTATTATTATTATTATTATAATATTATTATTAATATTATTAATATTATTAATATTATTAATATTATTAATATTATTAATATTATTAATATTATAATATTATTAATATTATTAATATTATTAATATTATTAATATTATTAATATTATTAATATTATTATTATTAATATTATTATTATTATTATTATTATTATTATTATTATTATTATTATTATTATTATTATTATTATTATTATTATTATTATTATTATTTTTATTATTATTATTATTATTATTATTATTTTTATTATTTTTATTATTTTTATTATTTTTATTATTTTTATTTTTTTTATTTTTATTTTTTTATTATTATTATTGTTGTGATTGTTATTATTCTTATACTTCTTTGCTATTATTATTCCTGTTCCTATTCGTATTATTACTATTATCATAGTAATATTACTTATCAAATAATTATTGTTATTAAGGCATTAATATTGTTATTAGTAATATTAGGAGTATTATTATGATTTGCATTATTATTTGTATTATTATTGTTATTGCTTGTATCCGTTTCCCGAGTAAATATTGCTCGAATACTATCAACAATATTCCTAGTATTATTCATCCTATCTCTATAATAAGGTGGTACCTATCAAGCAACCTATAGCAGTGTCCAATATTAGAGACAGCAATACCCTGTTCTATAGGTTACTACTTTACGTTGCAGAGTTTCCGTAGCCAACTCGTCACATCTACGGAACATAAACACCAATATTCACATCATACATCTTGCACCTTTCTAACTCATTTACCTACTAAATGAAGAACTTTACAGGTAACTTTATTTAAGACAAAACACTTGTAATGGTACAAAGATAATATCCTCCAAATTTGTCCCCTATTTCGTAAACACCCTATATATATATATATTAGCAGCAGCAGTATATATATATATATATATATAAGTTATATATATAGATAGCAGCAGTATAAAGAAATATATACATATATATATAGTATAGTTATGTTATATTAAGTTACAGAAAGAGCATATATATATATTGCTATATTTTTATATGTATATACATTCTATATATATTATATATATATATATATATATATATATATATATATATATATATATTTTATTTATTTATTTATTTTGCCAACACTTTTTCCCGCTTGAGCGGGGTAGTGGTACGTACAGCCTCTCTCACTCACACCCCCCCTCATCTCGCCCTCACCCACCTCCTCCACCCCACTCTATCCCTCGCCAACACCCTACCCTCTTCCTCCCTCATCCCTCCCTCCTCCAGCATCTCCTTTATTCCATCCATCCACCTCCTTCTTGGTCTCCCCTTCCTCTCCTTCCTATCCCCTCCGCCTCCCAAACTCTCCTAACCACTCTCTGTTCCTCCATTCTCACTAGATGCCCATACCATCTTAACATTCCCTTCTCCGCTCTTCCCACCAACCCATTCCTCCAATCACATCTCTCCCTCACCACCCTATTCCTAATCCTCTCCCTTCTGCTAACCCCACAAACCGCTCTCAACCCCTTCATCTCAAATACTTCCAACTTCTTCCTGGACCTGGCATTCAACCCCCACGTTTCACACCCATACAACACCGCTGGTACACAAATTTTTTCAAACATACTTATCTTAACTTTCTGTGATAAATCCCCCCTTTCCATAATTCTCTCAGACCACTCAAAACTCTCATTCCTTCTCCTACTCTATGTTCTATCTCCTCCTTCATCCCTCCCCCCTTACCCAAATCCATCCCTAAATATCTAAAAATCTTTACTTCCTCCAATACTACCCCCCCCCCCCCCCCCCCCCCCCCCCCCCCTCTCTTTCCTCCTCCTCAAACACTAACACTTTACTCTTACCTGGATTTATTTTAAGCCCCTTTTGTCCACACATTCTCTCAAACTCCCTCACCAAATACCTCAGCCCTTCCGCGTTCTTCGCCACTAGGGCAGTATCGTCTGCAAACAGTATCATGTTCACTTCCCTTCTATCATTCCCATTCATCAATTCCACCCCCCTCCCCTCCCTCACCATTCCTCTGCAAACACTCTCCATAAACAAATTAAATAGCCACGGCGACATTACACACCCCTGCCTCAATCCTCTCACCACCCCAAACATCTCACTCTCTCCTCCTAACACTCTCACACACATTCTACTATTCCTATAAAAGGCCCTAATACCTTTACCTAATTTACCCCCCACTCCATTTTCCTCCAACACCCTCCACAATTCACCCCTCTTCACTCTATCATATGCTTTCTCTAAATCTAAAAAACACCCATACACTTTCCCTTTCCTCTCTATACTTTTCTCCACAAGCATCTTTAGTGTAAACACTTGGTCCACACACCCTCTTCCCTCCCTAAATCCTCCTTGTTCTTCCCCCATTCTCCCCTCCGTTAAACCTCTCACTCTCTCAATCAGTATTCTCCCATACACTTTCCCTACCACACTTAAAAGACATATACCTCTATAATTCCCACATTCCATCCTATCCCCTTTCCCCTTATACAGGGGAACCAAACAACCATCCTCCCAATCCTGTGGTACCTCACCACTCCTCCAACATATATTATATAACCTGTACAGCCATTCCTCCACCCCTATACCTCCTTTCTGCAACATTTCCATTCTCACACCATCCAGACCTGCGGACTTCCCTTTTTTTTCCTTTATTCAAGGCCCTAATAATTTCCTCCATTTGTATTTCATCCTCCCCCTCCCTCCCCACTTCACTCCCCATCCTCACCTCTTGCAAATCTTCCTCCCCTCCCCACCCACTTCATTCAATAATCCACTAAAATACTCCCCCCCACCTCTTCCTCACCCTATCCTCTCCTCCTATCCACTCCCCATCTCCTCCCTTAATCCTCTCCCCCAACCC